>MU380262.1:12867-126956 GCA_022495085.1 Xylaria sp. FL1042
GCCCCCCCCCGCCCCCCCCGCCCCCCCCCCCCCCCCCCAAGGAAGCAAGGGAGAGAGATATGGGGAGGTATGGGGGGTTGATGGCTTGCTAAGGTTCTTGTTGCAATCTCCCAAGATATACAACCGTAACAACTAAAGGCCGGGAAAGCGATCAACGGACAGACGGACTAACCGGCCAATTCACCGACTGAGTGAAAGACGAACGAACACACAAGAATCGCCGCCACTCAGAAATCCGAAGGACGAGACTCAGGCGAACGGCAGAGGGTCTGCCTACCCCTATATCTACTTAGTATTTACCCGACATCTGAGAGACATCCATGAACTCCCTACAACGACTCAAGGAACATGTCCTCTCTGGAAGGAGAAAAAAGAGGGGGGAAAGCGGATAAACATGAGCTAGATCAAGTACAGGACATATGGTGCAAACAAACATCCCCTTGTGGCACGCCGGAACTCGTAGGACAATCCGCTCTGTATCCTCTTCTTGGGGTTCAGACTCGCGTGGCTATCATTCTTGCGCATATTTTATGCCCTAGGAGAGATCTATCCGCAAAGCTCCTATAACTGCTTGAGCAAAGAACGGGCTAGTAGGGAGGCACGAGAAGATTGAAATGATGGGGTTGGGCAAATCGCATAATCAGGAACAGGACGGGAAATCGGAAGGTTCTCGATTATCTGGGGCAAGTAGCACGAAGATCCTATTGGGGTTATGCATGACTAGAGATGAAGTAATGAAGTTTACGATTTATATCACATACTAGAAACTCCAATATCGAAATGTGATGTGTTGACAAGGAGTTTGAAGCCCTGTCTAGGAAGTTTAGAACCTAACACTAAACATGCTCTAAATTGGTATTGGATCTCATTGAGGCTTTGAGCCATATCACCCCTATTAGCCCGTCCCAATAATCCTGTTATTTACAGCCTTTGATCACATCCGCCAAAGTAAAATTACTCGTCTATTACAGACGCAAACTTGTCCATCAAAGACTGGTGGATATCCTCGTACTACAAGCAGCAATTAGTCAGCTGAAGACATTGATCAGTTAGGGTTATGGGAGACGGACCTTCTTGCAAATGGACTCTTGGCCGTCATTAGGGTCTTCGAACTTGAGACTTCGAAGTTGGGCTTGTAGGTCACTAGTAGCCTCACGGACTTTGGGCCAGCTCTGGCCTTGAGCAATTGCCTTCTGTGCCTCATCATGGAAGCCCATTATGAGCTTCATCATCCATTCAGTCTTCCATAGGGGGCAGAACTGGTCATATTTCGAGTAACCGTTCTGCTGGAGGAAATCTTCCTTGAGCAGCGTAGCGATATCAAGAGTAATCTTGTCGGGGTCAGACAAGGCTGACTTTCCTACTAGTTGTACGACCTGGTCAAGCTCTTCAGAGTCGGATAAAAGCTGCTTGACACGGTCACGAAGTCGAGGGAACTCGGGGAATTCCTTTTCATACCACTTATCAAGTGTGTTGGTATACTTGGAGTATGATACCGACGTGTTAATGGAAGGGAAATGTTTTCGTTGAGCGAGCTTCTTGTCGAGACCCCAGAAAACTTGCACAATACTTAGGGTAGAACTGGTGACAGGATCGGAGAAATCACCACCTGGAGGGCTGACGGCACCGACAATACTGATACTACCCTCACGCTCGGGAGAACCCAGACATTGGGTCTTTCCGGCACGTTCGTAGAAACTAGCAAGCTTGGTACTCAAGTAGGCGGGGAAACCTTGATCAGCAGGCATTTCACCAAGACGACCGGAAATTTCACGTAGCGCTTCGGCCCACCGTGATGAAGAGTCAGCCATCATAGCCACATTCATACCCTGATCACGGAAGTACTCGGCGACAGTGATACCAGTGTAGATAGAAGCTTCTCGAGCAGCGACGGGCATGTTAGAAGTGTTGGCAATCAGCGTTGTCCGTTTCATGATAGGCTCCCTGCGCCCCTCAACCTCAATAGAAAGCTCTGGGAAATCTTTCAAAACTTCAGCCATTTCATTACCTCGCTCACCACCTAGAAAGTATATTGTCAGTGATATCACCCCTCGCCGAAAGTTGTAGCAATAACCTGGCCAAGGACTAATGCTTGGAAAAAAAAGAGACAGCATTTTAGTGTTACTCACATCCGACGTAGACGATGACATCGCTGTTGGAGAACTTGGAGACAGATTGCGAAATAACTGTTTTACCACATCCGAAAGCTCCGGGAATAGCAACAGTACCACCTTGGACACTGGGGAATAAGGCGTCCAAGACTCGTTGTCCGACAATGAAGGGGTTGCTGGCCGACAACTTCTCGGTGGTTGGTCGAGGAACACGGACCGGCCATACTTGCATCATACAATGTTCGGTCTTGGTGCCGTTGAATTCGATCTCCAGGATCTTCTCTTCTACGGTGTACTCGCCCTTGGGGGCAATCTTGGTGATGATTCCCCTTGCCCTAGGAGGTAGCAGGATTTTGTGGACTTTGATGAAGGAGTTTTCGAAGACGGTTCCCCATACGTCACCGCCAGAAATGTGGTCGCCCACCTTCATGGTCGGTGTGAACTCCCATTTCTTCTCACGGTCAAGGGCCGGAGCGGCGACACCGCGAGGGATATAGATACTCTGAGCCTGCTTTCGAATCTTCTCGAGTGGCCGTTGAATACCGTCGTAGATGTTATGTAATAAACCAGGGCCGAGCTCGACGGACAGGGGCTTTCCAGTTCGCTGGATAGGATCACCGACAGTTAGACCGGCTGTTGACTGTCAGTATCGTCTGGTGCGAGTCGGTTCTTGTTGATCGGACATACCGGTTTCCTCGTAGACCTGAATAGTAGCCTGATCGGCATTGATTCGAATGACCTCACCGATCAGTTCATCGTGGCCGACTTTGACCTTGCTCAACGTTAGTAGAAGTCATGGGACACACAAAGTTGAGGTAATTCCATACAAGCTCGTACATAGCAACACCGAGCAAGTCTTCGGCGACAACGACAGGGCTAGGAGAAGCATTAGCTTTGTGGTCGATGGGGTAGCTCTGATAGATGACGAGCAGTGTTCACGAACCCAGAGACGGAGTAGATCCTGCCTATAGTGTGGTGTTAGCAAACGTGCCTTGGAGTATAGAAATAAGAGCGAAACATACCGCTATTGAGCCCATCACTGTCGCCATTGGTGGCTTTTGCAGACTAACGAAGGTATCAGCAAATACGTATTTATAGGTGGCGGGGCAGCACAGCATAGCTGTCTTTGAGGTCGAAGATAGTCGCGGACCGAGCTTACCGGGGCCATCTTGGGAGCTTGTGTAACTGTTTTTGAGACCTCGGCAGCTTCAGCAATGGGTTTCGGAGGACTCAGAGGACGAGGTGAAGCTGCAGGGGATGAGGTAACAAGAGGTGGCGGTGTTGATGTCGAAGAGGAGGAGATTGAAGATGTAATAGCAACAGCAGTGCTGGCAGCTGTGCAAGCTGTCGGTGATGGCACGGGGCTGCCAGGCAGGGGTTGGCTGGAAGCTACAGCGATGGCCTTGTCCAGTAACGTCGCTGTGGCTTTAGCGTGGTCTGCCACTAGCTGTGGCTCTCCCTCTGCCTCTGCCTCTGCCTGACCCTCTCCCTCGCCCTCTGTCCCAGCCTCCGTCCCAGCAGGCGATACAGGCGTGCTCGTGCTTGTAGGTGTGGGTATACTGCCTGTTCCAGGAGGTGCGCTAGCAGCGGTTGGTGTGCTGGGTCTGCTATTGCTTCCAGCGCCTGCACTGTTCTGTCGAATGAGATCCACTAGCGACGGCCGGGCCTTCAAGGTCGGTCGTGGGTGTAAGCCGAGCATCCAAGACGAGTTTATGTAATTGGTTGGTTGATGAGATGCCGACAGAGACCGCGGTAGAGCTCTATTGTTGTGGAACGTTTACAATTTGGATTACAAACGAGCAAACGAAAAACACTTTACAACTTTTTTGTTGTGCCTGATTATTAAACGGAAACGTTGGGTGGAGTTGAACATGCGTGTAAGTCGGTTGTTATGTATTTAGTATTTGTTGATAAGGTAAGAGGGAAGGATGGAATGGAATCCCGGAAGTCGTTATAGCAGGTATAAGCGGCATGTAAGTGGCTTGCCTTACCGCTTCTTCCTCTTTTGGGAATGAAGCTGAGCCGACTCAGGTGCGTACGCAATGCACAATGCGACAGCCAAATCGTCCCTGCTTTTGGCGCGATTTCTGGGCACAGCCTCACGAACTTTACCCCAACTTCCTTGTCCCCAGTCAGTCACCAAACTTGCATCTAGTGTAGTATATGCCTACCTACCAAGGTCTATCAATATGCACGAAATACGGGCCTTAGGAAAAAGATCAGTAATTGTATACTACATATTACCTGTACGCTCGGATATAGTTGTTATCAATAGGTATGTTCTGTTCTTCGAGCTTTTCACGGTATGCCGAGGTAGATAGATACGTGATCAATCGTCATTGCACGCTTGTGCGCAGTACGTCTGGGCTTTCTAAAACATGCCTAGTACTAAGTAGGTCCACGGTGGGTACCCAAGGTCAGTCTATGCGTACAATGGTGCGTACTATCATAATATCCGACCATCATCATCCTCCACATACGTCTTCAACCACGCGCGCATCTCGGCGTCACCCATCACGGCACCCAATGTATCAGCTAACACCGAGCCGCCACATTCCAGTTCCACCAGATTTGCGGTAAGGGGATCGTCTTCAGCCAGCCCTTTCATCAAGCGGATAGAACCAGGTGGCACACAATTGTCCTGTGCTCTGCCTGCTCTCAGCTTACAAATCTCGGCGCGCCGACAGTCGCCCTCGCACACATCCGGCTGCCAACCCCTGCGCTTCCTCGTGATGAACTCTTCAAAGGCAGTGGGGTTTTCCTCGAAGATCTCAGTCATTTCATGCCAGAATGCAGGGTCCAGCTCTCGGATTCCGTCCTCCGACTTCTCATCATCTGTCCCCAAGGGTGCAAGAGGCGGGCTGGTAAGGACGCCATATGTTTCTCTGGCTGAATAGTATTTCGTCCAGATTGGCCCCTCTGAGCTTTGAAATGCTGGGTCACTCATGTTTGCGATGTAGGTTGTGATATCTAGAACTCCGAACGTGACGGGGTCTATGTCGTAGACGCGGAAGGCCGGATGGCCTGAGGTTGGTGTCAATGAGGGCCCGATATAAGACACCATAACCGCGTTGTTAGCAGTTCTTTGGCTGTAGTTAGAATACGAAATCTCGAACTCGTCGAGATGAGTGTGTCCTGTAATGGTCATATGATCAGAAACCTGCGCTTTATATTCTATATTCAATCGAGAGAACCACGCATTAGATATAGCAAGGTCGTGAAGATGGACATACCAAAGAAGAGTGCGGCAATAGTAGCCTCATATCGGTTCACGATTTGATCGAACTGATTCGACGCATCGTGAAACGCATCTCGTGCACCCGGAGGCATGTGTCCGATGATATACACCCTTTCGCCCGCCTTCTCGGCCGCATCCAGCTCGCCTATCAACCAAGCAAACTGCCCGCTTGGGTCCTTCTCCATCGGCTCCTCATATAGCCAGTAATTATGCACATAGTAAAGATTCGTACTAAGTGATATGATGCGCAAGTTCCCGCCAGGATACTTGGTCGAGTATGCGCCAAACTTCCTGGCCGTGTCAAGGGCCCGGTCTTCGACCCATCCCGTCCATGAAGAGGACAGCACGTCGTAGAGCCACTGCGTAGAGGAACTCACCGCCAATGGCGGGTAAGAGTTCGCCGGCGATGCCTCGTGGTTCCCCGCAGTTCCGTACACTAGGAATCCTGCGGCGGCCATCCGATCGTAGGCATCAGTCACGTCGAGCGTGTTCTGTATTATGGTGGTATTCCAGACGGCATGGTCGACAATGTCGCCTGTGAAGATAGTAAAGGCCGCATCAGGCACTAGGGTCTGTACGGCTTCATACATGCTCTCTTCTAGCCCTATTGGCGAATCACATGTGTGCTCGCCGTTCGGCCTAGCTGGACGGAACGTATGTCCAGGAGCTGGCTCGTCAGAGTAATTCCTGCAGCAGATGAACTTGGTGCAATTCGCATCGGCCCCCTCGGTATACCAGGGGTCAATATGAATGTCCGAATAGTGAACAACGCGCAGCGGGCTCAGTCCACTTGGTTTCGGCCTCCGACGCTCTGGCTTCGGCGACGGGAAAGAGACCTCGTACTCCTCGACCTCAGGAAACGAGCACATGCCAAAGAGCGCAACGCAAACGAGCCTCGATGTCTTGGACCCTACACGTATACCCCGGAGGCTATGCGCTATGATAGGGCCCTCGAGGGCAATGGATCCCTCGCAGACATCGTCGTCAGCAATCTAAAAAGCCGTGATCAGTTTATAAAATTCCCCAGATGTTAGTGATTAAAACGGCTTACTTTCAATCGCTTACACGCCCTCGTCGCCAACGCGACGAAGAAATCATCACCTCGTGCAGCAGCTATTTTCAGCTGGAAAAGCGTAGCCTAGAGAACAAATCGACACACACTCAATTAGTCCCGAACTCGCACATACACACACTCACACCCACACACGCACCGAGCATCACGTGCACGGAGAAAGGGAAAAACCAACCTCGCAAGCAGCGCAGGAAGCGGGAAGCTTCTGCGCATCCGGGGGCGCTATCAAGTCGCCAGCCACACTGTCGCGGGCAGCTCCGGAGTCAACAACCAGAGGCTGCTGCAGCCTCTGTACCCCAGGCGCGTCGAAATGCGACGGGAGTCCGGCCCCAAGTGCCTGGGCCGTCGCGGCAACCGCCGTCGCAGCAGCAGCGGCGGCGAGGAGAAGAAGACGACGTGGTGGACGCATTATGGGCGAGACTGGTCTATCTATCTGTCCGTCTCTCTTCCTGTCACTCCTGTTTTCCCCCACTCCGACCCGTCTTTGACACCGTCCTGCTAACAACCTAGTACGGTGCCGTAGATAGGTAGATGATGGATGGATGGATGGATGGATGGATTGATGGATGGATATCCGTGTGGCACCGTTGCTATGCAAATGCAACCACCCGTCCCCTGGGGCGGTAAACGATCGGTCGACGTATACGTGGGATCTCATGCACGACGAGAAGACGCAGTCAAACAACCGACCCGCTTACGCCGCTGCCGCTGCCGCCGCCGAGACCGTCACACACCGGCTTACTTCTCTATCAATCAATCCAGGGGCAAGTTATGTATCGTTTCCCCAACCGAAACTTCAACGGAAAAGGGACCGTGTGTGCCTATCTGTTAACTCCCGATGGCAATATGTCAAATAGATATTTCGGGAATCGATCGTGGTCGAGATTGGCTCGTGATGGCGGCTTGTGCTCCATGACAGACCGTTGGTTAGCCAGTCCAGTTCAGTCAGCCAATGTACAATTGCGTAACCACTGATCGTAGAATCCCACGTCTCTTGGCCCCGCTTGGCTCAGCCGGCTAGATGAACGACACCCCCAGAATTGCTTAACTAAGATAGGTACCCGAGTACACAACCCAGGCATCCTATCTAGAGAAGTCCTACCCGACAACGCCGGTATGTGTTTCAGCCACCATTTCTCTCTACCGACTGTCCACTATACCGAGCACATCTCCTCTCCTCTCCTTCATTTCGAAATCGGTGAGAGAATCACATAAAGCCATCTACGCAGAAGGCGTTCTCCAACTCATCCATACCCACCTCCTCATCGCTATGACCTCTAAAAGACCCTCGCAGCATCCTCGCCGCACGCTAACTCCCATCCCCTCTAGTTTCTCTCTCTACCTCGGTAGTATAGCGTACCTAGTATAGCGTAGACACACATGCAGAAAAAAAGACAGGCAGACATATAAGTACAGACAGACAGAATATAGAGAAGGGTGGTGTGGGTAGTCTATCGCGTGTTATATATGCAATACACCCTTACCTCCTGCATGACATACCTACATGTACATACACGACATGATAATACCATCGACGGGAAGAGGGGCAGAATGGGGGTTGGTTATGAGAATCTGCTCATCCCATCCCATCCCATCCCATCCAACCGCGGATCCTCCCTCCCTCCACCCCGCATGATGTCCGGAAGCCGCCCGCAACGCCCACTCGACGGGTATAGTTGCTATATACTACCTAGGTGTTACGGCAAGTTTATAAAACACGTAGTACTACCTATAGCACGTCGTCGGATAGGTACCTGGTCCATCTGCCTGCTTCCTTGCTTCCTTGTCTGCTTGCTTCAACGTCATGCCCTACCTAGATACTACCTACCTACCTACCTACCTCCCTCCCTTAACCTCCCTCCCCCCTTACCTCATTTTTCTGACCGGCATCGCGTGGTAGGTACCTTGTCTGAAAATCCTACTACCTACCAACCTACCTAACCCCATAAGCTTTTTGTTTCGCTTAGGCGAGGTGGCTGACCGGCTAGCTGGCTAGGTCAGGGTATACAGTAGAGCATCTAGGTGACATCCCGTATCCGGATTACCGCTTTCTGAAGAATCCTCACCTGCCTGACTGACACTGCATGAGCCGTAGTCGTCACATCGTGGTAATATCTGGGTCCCCATGGCCCGTAACCGTTTCCCGCGTACCGTAGATTGGAAAGACCCCACGAAATACAAGGTTTCGGGGGCGCATATTATTAGAAGGATGATGCGGCTTACGGGATTTCGACGACTGTCACGAATAGGGAGAGAGAAGAGTATGAGCAGACCAAGTCTGGAGAATTAAGATGCAATTCAACTCTGAGTATCCAGGATAGATAGAATACGATAATATACAGGTAGCGGAGAGCGCGGATCACGTCCGAGTGGTTCGCCAGTACTACCGGGTTTCACCCCACGCCAGTTCAATAATGAGGTTAGCTAGTCAACTGACTTCTTTTCCTGCTCTCGCTGTTTCCGACCATAATTTCCATTCAGAAAACGCCTGATGATATGCACATGAGCCAAAGAGCTTTCTTTTGTGGCTTGAGACAAACAAGTCTCACAATGCCTCCCGATGCATGAAGTTTCGCTTTCCATGATATCAAAAGTTTCACCCATCTCCGCCTGGCCCCCCACGCCTGGAATTTTGCGCAATGTGTAAGTCATGGACAGTCGTAAGTCGTAGCCGCGTTCGTAGCATGATTTTTCGTTCCAACGTCTCCTGAATGGCGAAAATTATCCCGGTCGTAGTTTGTACAAAGACATACGCCATCCATTTACATGTCTTTCTCCCCACCCCCTATTCTTTTTCGAGAAGTGGCTTCAGCACCTCAAGGGCCTTCATCGACTGCTCATTGGATAATATCACGGCACCCGCGCGGGCTGTCGAAAGGTACGATAACTCGGCGCTGACACCCGTCTCTATCATATGCATCTCTTCAACGAGCTTCCCGGCCACACCCGAGACGATTCCTGTGGCTTCGAGGGGTAGGCTGACGAGATCGAGGAATATAGGTACAAGGTCGCCTTCAATGTCCCCGACTAGAGAGTCTCCGAAGACATTGAGAAGGGTTTTGTCCAGTAATAAAGAGGGGGCATCCTCCAATGCTAATGTAATAGATAAGAATTTAGGTTGACCAGCCAGAACTGCGATAAGACTGGTATACAGCTTCGTATCCATATTATCGAGCCAGCTAGTCCTATGTCCATTGCCCATCGGGTGCCAGCTTTGATGTGGTCGCCGGCTACTTAAGTCGATCAACTCAGATACATCCCGACCTGAACACTGGACAAGACTCAGGCCATCGCAGATATATGGGATCACATTTCGCTTTTTAAGTAGGTCAAAGGTCCTCTTTTGTAATTCTGCCACACTGGACGGTGGAGGTGTCGAAGGTGGTTCGCTGCCTTGGCTCTTGGCTCGACCATGAGACATGACGGTCGGTGTTACATAAGACGCTTCATCCTCGATGCATTCAAAACCTCTGGCTAATAGGGCTTGTACGACAGTGTCCTTCTTCTTCTTGGGCACCAGTATAAAGTCCGAGTAATAGGTTGTGATAAAGAGAATCGGGATGCCAGCTAGCGCTAGGGGTGACGTTAGGTCCATGACGCGATTCCCTGCATCCATTCCCGCACTAATGACTGAGAGGACTAGATAGACGTCTTTTGAAATAGTGACCCGTTTCGCGGCATCGCGCGACAGCCGGTTGACGACAGGCTCAAAGACCGTCTTGGCCCAGTTACTGTGGCACACGACTGAGCATTCGATAGGTGTTATGCTGATATTGAGAAACGCATGCCTCACGTCGACGTCGAGTCCCTCAGTCCCATTGGTGGCACAAGCATCTCCGGTCCCTTGAGGGAGAAGAACCTGTAGTATGGGCTGTAGAAAGGTTGGGTATAAGTCTAGAGGAATATGTATTAGGCTGAAAGACCCCTCCTAAAAGACGAACTTGTAAGCATTCAACTCCATCTATATCGTGGCTACTACTACTTTGCGTGCACGGCTCGGCCAGCTGTACTGTTTGCATGTCGAATCTGCTTTGCGGCATGCTTAGGTGTAATAATATGTAATGTGATAAAAGGCCGCCCTGCAGTCACGGACGAACCTCAAGACCAAACACGAAGAGCTCCCAACAAACAAACTTCTCAAAATGACAATTTATAAAGATCAAGAAATGAAGAAGAAATTGCTCACCAGGAATGATATTTGGGCATTCATCGTATCAATGTTGAATTGAAGCTGCCGTGCGCTTCAGTTGGTGCCAAGACGGGTCCCCGAATGTCGGAAGGGTCTCTCTTAAAGGCACGGACGGGGGTTTCCTTAATGGGATACCGGTGTAAATGATGATTGGCGAAAAGGGCGGATGGAATTGGGACCAGCGTAAAACGTCCGAGACAGGTGTGTTGCTTTGCGAGAACCGTAACTCGAAACTCGAAACTCCAAATCCCACATTTCTTTGTTGTTTATGATGACAAAGAAAGAGACCAGAGAAGCGTCTTTGTAAGAGTGTTTGGGTTAGACGGTGAACGACACCGGCGCCGGTGAAGTGGCGTACAAACGGAAATGAGTCAACTGATATAGCTACCACAGTAGATAGGGCTGTTAATCGGTGCTTCTGTGGACACGAGCGAACGGGAAGTTTAAGCTAGTGTAGTCTAACACCTACTTATAGTATAAGAACAAGAAACGGGCTCGGGAGGCTGGGGGGAATAAGGGAGGGAGAGCAAGATAGCCTCGACGTATAAACAAACTATAAAGAAAACCTACGGGAAGTCTAGTCTAGTAGTAGTCCTGGGCGCTAGGGAGCAGAGAGAAAGGTTAAGAAAGCAATCGAGCCGCCTCCTCACGACAAAGTTTGTCGAGTCAGGGTGAGATAATGCAGCATGGCTGGCACCACTTGGACATTGAAGGGTGGAGTTTAGATAGATCGGCACGGCATTGGCATTGGCATGGCTGCACCGTGCCATGAATGAAGAAGATGTGTTTTATCGTGGTTGCTCGCCGGGCTTGCTGAAATGCGAAATGCGATGCGAAATGCAGAATGCGGCTGCAGTGTCGCTGCACCTGCAGAGTGCTCGAAGCAGATCTCTGTCTCGTCTCGGACGACGGTGTCGGATGTATACTAGGGTAGGTAGGTATATGTAGATATGAAGTAGGTAGGTAAGTAAGTATACTACCGTAGGTATACTACATGTAGGTTAAGGAAGTGTGTATAGTACTACTGCTACTACAACAACACCAAGGGGAGTGGTGCCTGTTGCTGTAATGTAATGTGATGCGAGGGGTACGCAGGTTTAAGTATTGTATTGTACTAGTATTGGCTGGTTGGCTGCAGAGGTGGTGCGTTATGTGTATGTGCCTGAGACTTAGAGCAGAAGAAGCGACAAAGAGGGATGGAAGGAGGGAGAGGCCGGGGCTAGCTCTGTACGTGGGATTGGACTGCGATGACACGCCCGTGTTGTGTTCTCTCTAGCACCGATCGATCTAATGTGATAAGTCGTGCACCAGTAGTGTATAAGTAAGTAGGGAGGTAGGCAGGCTAGGAAGTAGGCTAGGTAAAGATACACCCTTACACTACTACTTAGTACTGTAGGTATGCAGGTAGGTCGACCTGAAATTAAATATCGTCGTCATTGTCATCCTACTCACCATCATCGACATCGTCATCGGGACATCGTCCAAGAACCTGGCGTGTTTGTTCCTGGGTAACATAGCAGAAAGGCATCATGCAAGCCATCTGCGCGTTCCCTGAATAGGCCTGAAAGGGTATCCCGCAGGCACCGCGTAAGGGGTGAAGGCGTAAGGGGTGAAGCGTGAAAAGTGAAAAGGCAGCAACTCCCGCCGTGAATCTTCTTGCCGCATTGGCTGTGAACGTGTGATCTAGTTCGCTTTCGGCGCATCTTGCAGCACCGCATCTATGTAAAATGCGGATATAATATATGTGTACCTTAGTCCGGAGACCATGTCTTGACTCTCACTATACCGGTAGGCATATACCAAGTACTGTAGAAAGTATATAGTAATGCGGTGGAGCTGTATATACATACCTACATTACCTCCTTAGTAAAGCTGGAGCTGGAGCTGGAGCTGTTTGTCTTAGATGCTTAGCTTGCTATACATGGATGCTATGTTATTCCACGTTTCCGGGCGTGGGGGTCTCTTTTCTTAGCAAGCAATGCAATCCGCGGATGCTGGTTTGGTTTTGGAGACTCTTAGAGGTACCTAAGATACCAATTCTGCTGCTGCTCTAGTGTAGTCTATTGTAGCGTAGTGTAGCGGCTCGTTGCATGATAATATGTGATAACGTCTGCGCCTAGAGAGGCTAAAGTCGGGAGTTTGGAGTCGGGGAGGTTTAGTCGCGTAGGCAGTAGCCTACCTAGGGTTAGTATAGGACAGCAAGCAGTGCTAGCTAAGGGCTAAGGTGGGCTCTCGCTCTCCCTAGCCTGCCCAGGTAGGGAGGTTAGTTAGGAAAGAGGGGCTTGCTTGGCGACGATGTTGCTTTCCGGGTCTTCAGGCAAGTAAAGTCCCCTATCACATCACTGCCCCGCCATTGTTTCGCCGCTTTCCTTCTTTCCTTCTGGGCCACCCCGAAAACAAACGAGGGACACCGGTCCGCATCTTAGTCCACCTAGATACATTTTCAGCTAGCATAAGTAATTATTGTTACCGATGCAAGCATTTCTCCCCACTCCATAAGAAACCCATTGCAACATCCTCGGCTGCGGCGGGGAGTGTTTATGCGACGGTTATAGATAACTAGACATTTGTTGTAATAGTATATACGAGAACAATCGCTACATGTGCCGTCGACGGAATACTCAGTGCCGACATCCGCTCAAGCAGCGCCTATGATAAATCACCGACATGTCGCAACCGGGGTCCATGTAACCATCTTGCCAGCACCTCTTGGGGGTTTCGCCTGCTAGTTCACGATACTCCACTCGGTGGTCCTTGGTGAAGGCCCCCCGTTCGGCGCCTACTCGGTACACACGTACGGCACGCTTCGCTGGCGATGCCACCAACTTCGGCCTGTTTCGCTCGTCTATGGCCTGATTATTTGCCTGCTGTAAGGATCCCCCACTGCAAGGGCTAGGGTTCAGGCGCGGGATGGCTTTCCTACGGTACCATCATCGTCCCCATTATTGCTAGCATTGTGAAGGCTAGAAAATAGCCCAGGTAACCTAAGATGTCGTCACAATCGCGGCTTATTGCGGGTTTGGCAGATCGCTTTCCAAGATCTAGGTAGTCGGGGGATACATAGTCGAATTTGCAGGTACTTCGTCGAACTAAGTAAGTATGGACTTGATGTCGCAACAAACGTAACCCGTCTAGCGTATCCGTGATGCCTTCGATACCGACGCCATGGCTCCCCATTGTCGGCTAGCTAATGACGGTGAGGGGGTAGTCTTTACATATTCCATGCCAAAGAAGGTAAAAAAACCAATGACTTGGAACGGTCACCTTGGCCAATAATCTTTGATGTAGGTATGCAGGTTCATGCATGGGGTCAAATGATCATTTACGTATCATTTTGCGGGGACATTTGAATGGCTCCAACATCCTGATAATGACCAGTCAATGATAGGAAACTCATGCTGTTTTTGACGAGCGGCCTAGCTCCAAGCCAAGACAAGACCAGTAATATCAAGCAGCTGAGGCTTCTATTATTGGCCGCTGACGACATTCCTTAGGCCGAAGGAGTAGGATTCTTCCGTCGGCATCAAGGCGTCGCTTTCTTGACACCAACGACGACTAGGTTCCTCGGGCTCTGACGATAGTCGAAGACAGTTTCCACCCAGGCATCTTGTACCACATCGGGATGCTGGCGCAAAAATAGCCACCTGTCTGTGACGATTAACGACTCGATAACCACGGCGCTAAACGCCATCAGCGTCCACACGGCACTGAGCTCCCTCTTGCGGGGGCCATACTTGCGTTCGTATGCCGCAATCTCTTCGTCGGTGATGTCACTCAACCTTTCCTTTATTATGTCCCGTTGCTCACGATGATCAGAAGAGGTAGTCAGCTTAGTGATTGCACCCCGAACGTAAGCGTGCAGCGATTTGTAGCAAGATTTGCCGAGTGACCCGAGGATCACGGGATTGGTGCTCATGTTGAACGGACTTTGGGCAGAGTCGTCCGTTCTATCCTCCGCCTTTGTGCCATCATGATATACCTTGGAGATGACACCCCTGTCGAGAAAGATCTTCTGCAAGACAGCGCGAAAGAAATGCCTAGTAAAGAAGCCATCGCTCTCGGCTTCTGTCCAATTATGTGGGGCCTGACACGCCATCATCCGAGCAGTAATATTCATACGAATGCCATCATCTTGATAGGTACACAGGCGATCGCTCAGGGGAAACCCATGAGGGTCCTGTTTAGCCGACTCCCTAATTACACGGCCATTGAGAGCTTGCAGACTAGGCCGCATATAGGGATGCTTGTAGGTCGGCGGCCCCAATTTCTCAGTCAATAAGTTGTAACAGCAGCCCACAATTGCGATGGCCTGGACCGCTGGGTTGAGAATCAAGGAGCGAATGCCGTGGTGCGACAGATTCCCACATGAGTGAATCGAAATTGCCATCAACCTTATGCCTGTCCGTGTTGCAGCCGGATCCAGGTGGGTATTTTCTAGTTTATCAATGACATCCGCAAGGTCGCCAGATTCCAGCTGCCCCTCTATATAGCGTATAAATCCTTTGCCTTCCTCGGGGGCATAGACGGCTTCGATTTCTCTCCGAGGTCTAAAATCAGCCGTGTAGTCTTGGGACGCTTTGATGATTTTGGTAGCTCTCTTCAATACACGCTCGTCTCGTTGAGCCTCGGGATTCAAATTATCGATACGTTGCATCCAAAGCTTCTTGTTTCTTATTACCTTAGGCTTCTCTGTAACGCCAGATATGATGTCAAGCTCCTTAGCACCGGCTATGTTATGCTCTCTCCCCTCCACGGCCACAATTTGCTTGTTATAAGGGGCACTCGCGAGAGCTCTGCCGAGGTAGTTTTGACCACTGCCAAAATCGACGAAGTGCGTGATACTATTGTCAAACTCGGCCTCTATGCCACTGGCCAGTTGATTCACATACTCAGCAAAGTTTCTCACTTCGTGTATTTTCTTCGGCTTCATCCCGACTGCCATCTGCCATGTTAACTTCGGAAGCTGCTCTTCCCTTGAGGAGAACTCTCGAGCCAAGGAGAATTTCCTGATGTCCTTAATGTACCTTGACAGGCTCTCTGGTGGTTGTTGAGGACCCGAAAGCGCGTCAATATCGTCCCTCATAAGAACATCCAACAGCCTCATGGGATCGCACTGTAGAAGCCACGGTTGCCATTCATCGGGAATGACAGAACTAAAGAGCCCAGGCTCACTAGTGAAAAAGTCTAGGACGTGCACACCGCCGCACAGGATCTGAAATGTGTCCGAAGTAGTCACAAACTGCAAAAGATTGTCGACATAGTCTTCCGGCGAAGACCAGCAATCAGCGTAGGGCAAAGGTTTAGAGGGCCTCATCTTTATTCCCTTCTGCCTCTTTGCCAGTCCTGGAGATTCTGCGGATTTACCGCGGACCTCAGAGTATAACCGATTTAGTCCCCTTGGAATTATTCTAGAACTGGGCATGAAATTAGAAATTATTATTCACATGCTGTACCAATGATGGTTGTGTCCCGAAGGACATGGGTGCAATTCTTATCTGGGCCTATGGGTACTCAAAGATCCACATTCTACCCCTACAATGCCCGACTTACACGAAGCTGCCCGCTGTTGGCAGCTGGCAGCGCTAACTAGGCTAAACGTCATTGCAGATCTTAAGACGATGCCTACTTATCTAGTGCAGCTTCACAAGTACATACCTAATCTACATGTAGTTACTTAACTTTGGTATATTGTGAACATAGGTATCTACCCAACCATTCATCATTCAGAGTACGGTGGTCGTCGGGAAGTGTATGCGAGAGCACAGATGTAGCCTTTAGATGAACGCGCAAAGCTTCAAACCGGCAGGATGATGTCCTCAATTAACGACGAGGATCCCTTCCTCCAGGTCCAACAGTACGCAGCACCCATCCCAAGCCTCTTCTTACCACAGCATACCAACCATCCATCCTAAACATGCAGAGACGTCCTCGCACAGATGCAAAACGCCCGACCGCTCTTCGCCTCGTACCTCCGCATCCGCAGCCTAAGCAGCACGCCCGCGCAATCCCCCGAAGTCGCCTCGGCGCGCGCGGACCTCGAATCCGCGCTCTCAACACTCGCCGAAGACCTCGCGGACCTCGTCGCGTCCGTGCGCGCCGTCGAGTCGGACCCCTCGCACTACGGGCTCTCGGCGCACGAGGTCTCGCGGCGGAAGAAGCTGGTCGACGAGGTAGGCGGCGAGATCGAGGACATGCGCGAGGAACTCGCACGGCAGACCGCTACGCTAGCCGCCGCCTCCTCCTCCGGTAATCCCGCGCATTCGAAAGCAGCAGCAGTGGCGGCCGCCAGGGCAGCCGCGAACTCAGACCTGCCCCCACCCAGCGCCTTCGCGCTCGACGAGGCCAGCTCCGCGCAGGATGGCGGCGGCGGCGACGACGACGACAACTACGCCGAGTTCGAGCACCGCCAACAACTCGAGATGATGCAGGAGCAGGACCGGCAGCTGGATGGGGTCTTCGTCACCGTGGGGAACCTGCGCCGGCAGGCGGACGACATGGGCCGCGAGCTCGAGGAGCAGACCGAGATGCTGAAGCACGTGGATAGCCTCGCGGACCGCGTCGGGGGCAGGCTGCAGACGGGTATGCAGAAGCTGGGATATGTGATGCGGCGGAACGAAGATCGGTATAGCAGCTGCTGCATCGCCGTCCTCATCACGGTCTTGATTATCTTGTTAGTGTTATTGCTTGTTTTATAGATGCTACAAGGGTCTGTCTGGTCTCATTTTACGCGTTAGGCGAGCAACGGCGCGGGGGAGTATTTCATTTTGTTTGTACAACGCAATGTAGAATAGATAATGCGCTCACGCTCTGGTTCTGGTTCTGCCAGAGTATCGTCTTTCCACAATTTCAATATGTATCATTTTGCCAAACAGAGCTTTGGACGCCGGATATATGCTATTGAACCTCAACGCCATTTTGATACAAGGTGGTACCCCAGGCCATTATTTACGCCTCCAAACTGGATCGTTTCCCATGCCGTGACCACTATAGCTCAATTCTTACAATTCCAATCCGATATCTCGTTTTAGGATCTGCGCCAGGACTTGCAACCCAGCAGTGCCCGGTGTCTTAGCCGGCACCTTGTTGGGAAAATCAACCAATGCCAAGCGGAGAGCAGCAATGGCGGCACTCCCATAGAAGTAGATAAAGCGCTCCTCATATATCTCAATCATGCCTCGTAAAACGACACACTGCGTATTGGAGATTTCGGCGGGTGGCGTGTTGACAATTTTAGCCAAGCTTGTCCAATACTTGGAAGGCGGCCAAGGATTCGTATTTGAAGATTTAGAAAAATCTCGCAGAGAGATCGCCGCATATCCCACGGCGAGGCCCTTCATCCTATCTATATGCTGTTGTTCCGGGGTCCATCCGGGCCCATCTCTTCTCCAACCCAGCCTTATACGACCTTGCTCCGTGCTTTCACTGCCGTGGTAGCCAAATAGAACAGGGCAGGCCACTCGGTATTTGGCCATCAGGATATCTATGAGTGTTTTGCCCCGCCATTGATAAAGCCTGTTGGCAAAAACCTGGGCGACAATAACGCCGAGAGGGTCAGCAGCCTTCGGTTGAGCACCGCACTCGTTGATGAACTGGTTAACGACGGTTTTGGCGAAGATATTGAGAAGATAAAGAAAGAGCGAGGGCAGCTGTGCTTCGTTGTGCGTAGCTCCATCCATCGGTTCTCGTTGATCCGTGATATACTGTGAGGGATCTACCATTGCACTTGGAACCCTACCACTAAGTGACTCATGTAGCAACGCTATGATTGTTGCGATCTTGTTTACGCGGGTCAGTTAGATGACATGTATGAAGATAGTTAGTTACTAACCTGTTTCTTGTTTGCCCCCTTTTCAGCGACGACTTGGCCCAAACTCTTCCGTAGCTCTCGCCTCATATCCCCCATTCGGGCCTTTAGCGGTGGCAAAGATTTGGCTTGTTCAACCAACGAGGCACGTAGCTTCTTGAGGTTTTGATGTATCACGACGTATTGATCAACTGGTGGTCTTGACGTGGGTAAGGTTGAGAATGCAGTATGCTGTGAAGTAGGCGGCTGAGATAAGGGAGCTGTTGTAGCAGGAGTAACAGATGGAAGAGGCTTAGTTGGTGCGACATGCTGTGTCTGGGCGGGTTGGGTAAGCTTGGTTGTTCCATTGATTGCTGGCGTTGGCGCATTTGTTGGCGACTGTTCAGACGCAGCGGTTGATTCTTTTCCCTCGGATAGTATCGAGCCCAGCTTGTTGGCTGAGTTCGCCACTGTTATCGAGCTCGAAGACGCAGTGCCATTAGGCTGAGGCGCAGAGGTAGTAGAGCTGGACCATGGGCCCGGCGGTGCTACCGGTGCTGTCGCTGGGGGAGGTGATAACAGGGCTGCCTCTGAACGGGGTTTTGGCACAGTCCTCAGCTTCAAGGCTAGGAGCCGTTCTTCTTCGGCTCGTAGTCTTTCCTCATTGCGAATGCGCTCTTCTTCTCTTCGTTGCTGTTGTAGGATGATTTCCTCGCGTTCGAGCAACCGCCGATGCTCCTCCTTCGATTCGTGGTCCTGGAACACCCTGATGGCAGCGTGGCGGACGCGTTCATGCTCGGCTTGAGCAGCAGCGAGCGCGTCCTGGTGGCTCAGCTCGGTATGTCTGTTCTCACCAAGAAACTCGGAGATGCGAGAGCGCGATGGACTGCTCCATTGTCGCGATCGTCGCGTCGCCGGCGAGGAACCAGTCATAGCGCTGACAACTGACAAAAAGGCTATAAGGATTGCATAGTAAGAGAAAGGAAAAGAAGAGAAAAGCGTGACCTCAAGAGCAATGAATACCTATGTGGATAGGTAGGTACCTGAGGGCAAACCGTCCGATAGTGACGGAGGAAGAGGAAGAATGGACAAAGCAACCATGTACCCAGGTACCGGCAGAATGGAGCGAACTTCGAATCGAACATGGGTTGTAAGGTCCTGTAGCTATCTACTGTACTGGTAAGCTCTTTCACCGCTCGCTGATACTGTGAATACACATAATGATTGGCTGGACTTCTAGTTTAGCGTGTAGCGATAAGCCCCATGCAGATTACTTACCTAAGCTGTTAAGTGTTCCGCCAGGTAACATGTTAAATGTTCTAACCTACCTAACATGTTGAGTGTTCACCTAACACGTTAAGTGTTTCCTAACATGTTAAGTGTTTCACCTGACATGTCCATCCTAACCTAGTATATACCGTTTCATTCAAGATTGATAATACCTAGCCTCTTTGTTCACTTTAGTAGTAAAAGGGTGACATCAACGTGTTGTATCGGGATGAAAGCATTAGTACGTACTGCAAGAATGGAAGAGAAAAAAGGAGATGATTTAGAAATTATAATTGAATATATATAGAAAGCTTTACTAAGCTATCAAGCATAATTAATAGCATAGAATATTCGGAAAGCATTACGGCTCACTAACCATCTCTATTTTAAATTCAGTATTCTAACAAAGCAATCAAAATGACACCCAAACAAATATTAACATACGACATCTTACTCGGTACAGCTCCTTACCTTAGTGCCAGGGCTTTGTTGAATCTAGCGGCAACCACGCGAGCTTTGAACGAGGCCCTGACAACATCAGCCTTTCAAGCAGCCCTTACAGTCACCGAAGATTGCAGGTATATGAAGCCCGTAATTTACGCCATCAAGAACGGAGATGTCTCGCTTCTATCTCGCGCACTCCATTTCCTTGACAATTCACATCCCCTGGGGTGGAATTGGTTCAAGTGCTACAGGAATGGAGTTGCTAAAGTTCTAAAATTAGCAGCGACTCACAGTCTAGAGTCTTTGCAATATTTATGTGAGAAGTATCCTTTGTGGCCAGCATCGCCATCCCTTCCAGCTTCTGTTATTGAGCATGGTTTCTACACTGGGCGTGCTTTGCACCCTGCTAAGGTTGGCTTTAGTGACGACGTCGTTGACGCCGCTAATACTGGCAATAGAATGTTAGTCAATATAGCTATCGGCGCGAAAAGGTTTGACTGTGCTGCTTTTCTCCTTAAACAATACCGGCCGTCTTTGTTTCCTAGAGGTTTTGAATTGCGCGACGAAGCGTTATACTTTTCCTCCATTACAAACCTCAAGTTTTTGCTTGATCACGGTGGTACTGTAGGTGTTGACGCGCTACACAAGGCAGTCCGTCTAGGCGATTCTGTTGAACCCGCCGTTTGGGATCTACTGGTGCAAAAAGGCGTCGGTGTAGACAGCCCACGCCATGGTCTAGAGGGTTCGGCCGTCGCACCGATAACCACCGCTCTGTGCCTAGCTTGCCACTCTTTGCAGCCAGCCAATGTTGAAACGCTCCTCCGCTTAGGCGCGAAGCCAAATGGAATTAATGACGACCCTTGGATTGGCAGTGCACCTGTCTGGGTCGGGCTTCTGTACGGTTCACCACACCCTCTCCTTGGGCTTTTATTTTCAGCAAGGTGGAATCCGTGGTGGGACAGCAGATACAAAGCCACAGGTCTGGAATTTATCGAATGCTTCCAGTCATTGATTCGCCACGGTGCCGTAGTACCCCTACCTGGTCGCGATTTTCTAGAAATCCTCCTCGTTAAAATATGGGGGATTGTTTTTTGGGATCTAAGGGAAATCTTTGAACGGTTGCCCGACTGTCCTGACCACCCCATGGACCAAGACCGAGGGGTTCGCTCAGTTCTTCGCGCACTGAGCGATGCCGATATAACACCGTGGGACCAGGTTTACCAGGTTGTTTCTGAGACAAATCCAACGTGGCGAGGAAATGAGCAGACCGATGGTAAGGCGAGACTTATCAAATCGCTCACTGACTATCAAGACAAGTATGGAGATCTTCCAGGGCCAAAAGAAGTAGTACGAAGGGGAGGCACAGTTCCAGACAGATACATGTCACATATACTGAGCACCGTTCCAAGCACCATCCTTCAACACCAGATTTACTTTCTATATAATAATTCCTTTATGTTTACCGATAGCGATAGCGATTAAAATGTATAATTATATATAATTATATTTGATTTAAAAGTAACTATTAAATTGTTTATTTTGTATTTTTTATTGATTTAACACGATAAGACTAAGGTCCCCGCGTAGGTACATACTTAGGCAGCCGTTTTCGATAAGCGGGCTTATCCAACTTGTTGCCGTTAATAATAATAATTAAAACCACTCACTCGACTTAGTAGTAGATGAGTAGTATCCAAATAAGTCCTAGAGGACTTTGCGATTACTTGCTGCTTGGAGACGGGTATTTATGTGAAGTGCGTTTTACGATTACATGACTGCTCAACGTATATCAAAGTGTCGTTGTTTGTTGTCGAAAGCCTCTAGGTGCCGGCAACCAAAATGCCCCTGAAACGAGGATTGGAACGCGAATCCTGTGATTTTTGCTTTCGACGGAAGATTAAATGCGACCGTTCTTCTCGCGCTGCAACGGGCCGTCCTGCTTGCTCCCAATGTGATTTGCGCCAGACGCCTTGCACCTTCGAAAGCGATGATATCCGCATTCAACGACGCCAGAAGAACTCCCCCCAAGAGAAGGCATTTGACACCAATGTGTCCAGCGAGACGAGGCATAGGCAACAAACTACACATGGGTTTGTCAGCAATGATGGATCGACGAGCGTAGGAAACCCAGCTTTGACCTTTAGCACCGGCAACGATACGTCGCCCCCTCCATTTTATGATAGTACTACTGTCTCGAGCTGGTTACCACAGGATATTGGTAATGTTATTTCGACCCAAAGCTCAGCGACAACATCCTCGCTGCTAGGTTGCTCGGATTTTGAGTTCCAGCTAAGTCCCAATAATGTCCTGTTCCTCGACTCGATCTTCTTACAAGGTCATGATACGACAGAAGCCATTACGAACTGGAATAGTATCCCGGACCCGGCTCTGCAATTTGTTCACGAGGGGCAAAAGAGCCTAGCTCTAAATGTAGCTCCAAATACAAGCCCCTATTGCGACCCGGACATTCAACCCGAGCTGCTGGACGCAGCGATTGACGCATATTTCAGTTTTGCATCTCTTGCCCTTCCTGTTCTCTCCAAGGACGGATTTATGACTGACTACAAAGCTCATCAAAGTAGCTCTGCACTGGTATTTGCCGTCGCTTGTCGGGGCTGTCCGTTTATTCAAGCGACAGAAAAGTGGTCGCTACAGCAGCGGTTCGCTTCTCGTTTCAGAGAAGCATTCCTCCAAGCACGGAGCACTACGTCGAGGCAAGATGTCGTGAGACTCGACGATCTAGAGGCCTTAGCCCTCATGGAGGACTTTGAATATGAGAATTCTGAAGGATTAACTTCACCACTCCAATCTCAGCTAGAAAATTTGTTGTTGACGCATGATTCTCTTGTCGTGATGACGCTACAGTATCGTATCGAGACTCGTACTACCGCAACAACAAATCCATCAACAAACCTGTCTCGAGCCGCACAGCGCCAAACATTCCTCTTCTGGTACGTCTATGGGTGGGATGCTTTTTTTAGCCTTGATCGCAAAATGGTTTCCCGTATTCAAGACGAAGACATTTATCTGTCAAGGCAACTCCCCGGGCATGAAAGCCAGAGCTACTTCGACGCCATTCTTGGGTTGGCAGTAATTGCTCGAAAGATGTCTCGAGCACTTTGTGGTCCCCTGGCTAGACGGAAAGGTGTGAGGCACCAAGATGTAGAAAGCCTTTATAAGCAACTCGAGGACTGGCGGAAGAACACCTGTCCACCCGCCGCGTGCATCCGATCTTGCAGTCCTATTTCGTCGCCGCAAGAGGGACCTCTATCCGTGAGCACGGACACAAATGAGTTTCTTCCGATCCATAAAGCAGTAATTGCGTTGCTAGAGCTGAATTGTTTTATGCAACTAGAAGCATGCGTCTCACAATACGGGATCGAGGAATTCGGCTCTCCGATAGGGCAAATTGTAGCTATGCGAGTGAAATACGAGACTCTACAAGCGGCATATAAAATAGTTGAAGTGGCTCGATGGGTTGAGAGACTCACGGTCGATCAGGAGATACCTACATCCACAATCACATATACTATGGCCGATCTGGAACCAGGAGTTATACGCAATATCTGTGCTGGCGCCTTCAATTGGATATCCCAACAAGCAGAAGATATGTTCCATTCAACAAGAAGTGAAGGACTTAATCCCACAACGAGAGAATATGATTATGTGGTTGGTAGCGGGGATACCGCGGAACTATCAAGGGAGCGAGTGAAAAGCTGGGTGGACTCATTAGCTATACTTCGGGATACTGCCGCTACAGCCACCTCACATAGAGATACGGAACACTTCATCACTCGATTAGATCAGAGACTAGGGTCTTTGAAGGCGTTAGTTAACACGCATGAAGGGTGCTAAGCTATTTAATGTCATAGTTTTTTACTTGCGGAATATAGCTTGACAACCACCACAGAAGTCCCGCAAAAGTCCCGCAAAGCTCCCGGAGGGTCCTACGAAGCCTATGGTGTTGCGCGCTTCATAAATGCCGTCTCTAAAGACTATTTCTATCTCAATAGCTGGCCCCCTAACCCCCAGGGACTTTGAATGTCCAACCTTCGTCAGACTATCACTTCAATCTCCATTCCTGTATTGACGAAACATGGCGTATTTCCTTCTCGGACCGTCATACCCCCCTCCCACCACCTTGCTTACATCCAGCGTCGTAGGCACCTGGAATGATAGCCTTACGGCAACACTGAACCAAGTATTACAGTCTGGTCATAGTGACTACAAAAATTTTGAAGCGAACACCTCGTCCGTCTCTGTTACCATACTATCAACAGAGGCTGACGAGGACGTTCCTCTCTTCGATTTCCATTACTCTTCTCCATTCCTAAACCATTCAGCTAATGGCACCGACCACGTTACGAAAAACTCGATTTACCGTATAGGGAGCATCTCCAAACTCATTACCACATACATGCTTCTGGTTGGATACGGATGGGAGAGCTGGAATCACGCTGTTACACGTTTCGTGCCCGAACTCAGAGCAGAAGCTTCGTCCGAACATAAACACCCAATTGAGGATGTGTACTGGGATAGGGTAACTGTTGGTACTTTAGCGTCTCACTTATCTGGGATCGGGAGAGACTGTAAGTTACACCCAATATAGCAACAGTGTTGTTAAACTTCTGCCAATATGTTCTTATCCAAGCTGGCTATGATGCTAATACTCCTGACTAGATGCAATGGGGGATTTGGCTAGCCAGGACTTGCCTTGGATGGAAGCTGGGCTCCCGGAGCTACCGCCAGAAGACATCCCCCATTGTGGCGGTAATACCAGTTTACTTCCTTGCAATCGTCAAGGTATGTGATAGTTGACCCGCACCTATAAGTGTGAATGGTGCTTATATGGTGACTAGAATATTTTCAGGGCGTAATTCGACGGCATCCGGTATTCGCACCATGGACAACTCCTGTCTATTCCAACACCGGGTTCAGGATACTGGGATATGTACTCGAAGCTATGGGTGGCACATCATACAGCTCCCTCTTGCAGTCCAAAGTCCTTGGGCCGCTCGGGCTGACTGATACATCTGCGACTTATCCACCAAAAGAAGGTTCTTGGGTGATCCCCGCCGGGGATGAAAACGGCTTTCACGTCAATTATGGCGACGAGACACCGTAAGCACTGTGACGGCGACATTTCCCGGATAAAACCTAACTTAATGAGCCTACTTGGCTAACCTCTGAGTTAACTTACAGAACGGCAGGTATATACTCATCGTCAGATGATCTAGCCAGGCTTGGCCGCAGCATCTTACTGAATAAGCAACTCTCAGCCCTAGATACCAGAAGATGGATGAAGCCCACTTCTCATACTTCAAGTCCATTTCTCTCAGTCGGCAGCCCTTGGGAAATATGGAGGACACGAACTCAAATCACTAGCGGCCGGGTTGTAGATATCTACACTAAGTCAGGCAGTGTCGGTCAATACAACTCACAGCTGATTCTGATGCCGGATTATGGCGTGGCGATGTCTATCCTGGTTGCCGGATCCAGTAGTGGATCGGCCATTACCATCGCGACCGAGATGGTACTCCAGTCCCTCATCCCAGTGCTTGAGAATATTACTATCGGCGAGGCCTGCGAAAGCCTTTGTGGTACGTATAAGACGTCGCAGCCTGACCTGAACTCGAGTATCACGATTGCTGCAGATGCAGCTGGCTTGTACTTGGATCGATGGATTAATCGAGGCGTCGACATTAGAGCAGTCGCACAGGCTTATGCTGCCCAGACTGGAAGCACCCCCATCAACTCTTTCCGACTTCAGGCTACAAATCTTCAGGATTGGGCCCCTGCAAATCATACTGCACAAGTTAATCGGCGTGTAGCATACCGGGTGGTTTTTGACACAGCAATTAAAGCCTCGAAAGGACCGCCTCGTATCTTCGACCCGAACGCGCACCAGTGGAGCGCAACTGATTCGATCATGTACGGGGAGATCGGGGTGGACGATTTTGTGGTTCATCTTGACGCCAATGGGACGGCAGTGATGATCGAGCCGAGAGTAGTGAGAGATACCCTGCGGAGGTCGGAGTCTGGCCATTGCACCGGTACAAATCAATTGGTAGGACGGACTCTGTATGTTTGTAAGGGGCAATAGACTCGGTTAGAAATGAATTGTAAATCACTAGCCCCGACTAGAGATACACATCTAGCTCACGATATTTAGCTTCGGTATCCTGCTCCGCCATCGGGAAGAGCTACGTCTATCGTGGTCGGTTGGTTTATCTAGCTTTATGGATCGTGGTGAACCTGACTCAGGGAGCTGACAGCGGATGAGCTCTGACAAGGTAGCTTTTCTCCAAGCCGATATATCTGTTCGTCACCGACCCATTGTTTTCCCCAAGCAGACCCCAAGTATAATTTCTTAGCTGGACATTGAACTAATACGTGGGTACTGACCTATCACATGGAGCTTACCGAAGCTCCTTTATGGGTTTGATAGCTCGAGGTTAAAACATTGGGGCTCTTGAGACAGTGGGATATTGCTGTGTATGTAAGTAAGGGGTGAAGTATTAACTTTGATAGTACCTTGGTTACACATGTATGTTATTACAAGGCAAATGTGCTTGCGATTGATTTAAGTTTATATATACGCATACACTATATAGCGCGAGAGATGCTGATTTATGCGCAAGCTTGATATTTAAATGGGGAAGGGAAGAAGAGAAGGAGAAAAAGAAAGAAAGAAAGAAAACGACACACTCTGCCGAGGTTACCCTTTGGCAACGTATATAACTGAGACTTGCGTAAACTCATCAAATGAATGATTTCATGGCTTCTTTGTTGTCAGGATAGGGGTCCATCCGTATTTCAACCCCACTAGTTGTGTTCATGCCGACCTTTTGTTTCTTTATGTCAATAGCACAAAGGCTATCATGTTGCCGCTTGAAGCTACTCGAAGCGCATCCCGAAAGGCATGAACAGTGGCTAGCGGGTTCTTTTAAAAAACAATTAAATTGAAGCAATGCTATCTACTTACGTAGTAAGTACACAACAGAATATCACTAGATCTAACCTACTAAATAATAAGGTCGGCCGTTAGGTCATTAACACATACCTACAGTACATATAAGGTACCTTGGTAGGTATATGTAGGTAGTTCTAGGTTCCGCCTAACCACCTAGCTCCCGGCTTTGGCCCCATTGGCCCCATTCTTTATAGGTAGTCGGTAGGTACCTTAGGTGGCCATTCATGCTATGGCGCGGTTTACGTAGTGATGTACCTTAGTTGGTAGTACTATGGAGAGTCTGTCGCTCATTCCTCCCTCAACGGGTGCGCTCTCTCTCACCCCCTCCCCCCAAAAAGCTGTGGGCCCCGCCCTGACCTCACCAGCCTGACAGCCTGCTGCCTCGATACGGACAGTGTGTGGAGAGATACCTACCTGGTACGGTCGTACCCTAGCCAGTAGCCCCGGGCCCAGGCCAGTAGAGGCCAGTAGAGGCCAGTAGATGCCAGAGCAGAGAAGGACATCTATCTTCCCAAGCCGCCTCCAAGCTCCCAACTTCACCATCAACAACACCCCATCGAACCCTCTCTCTTTCCCAAATTTCCACCCCTATCCTCTTCATCTTGTCCTCTATCCACCACTCTCTTGGGTTTGCTTGCACACTCCTTCCCTTGGGAATTTTAGCATCACTCTCAATCATCGAGACCGTCCCTTTTCATCCTCTCATTTAGCTACCTCCTTTTCCAGTCGCACAAGGCGTCTACGCAATCAGTTGTGTCATCATCACCGCCGCCCATCAACGTGCGTTTCTGGCGATACTGCTCGCCTGTACACCGATAAGACATCGCATTGTCATCATCACTTGAGCTCCATACAGCATCCATCTAGGTCTATCCCGTATCCCATCTACCCACCTTATCCACCTCATTAGGATATCGCTACCAACTACCCCCAACTACATCACGGCCTGTCGCACCTAGACGTGCAACCAGCGCCCACGATGGACCAGCAGCAGCAGCAGCCTCCCCCAACTGGAGGTGTTCCTGGGCCGGCTGGACGCCGTCTTCACATTGCCCATCGTCGAAGCCCATCGGAGCTCACCCCTCTGATGAGCATGTTCTCCAACCCTGGGAGTAAGCTCCCCCTTGTTCCTCGTAGTCCATCTTCTCCTGTTTTATCCACACCCCGCTGTCAACGTCACTATCGCAGTTCTTGCGGTTAGCTAATTGTGTTGTGTATTTTCGTCAGTGGAGCAACTTGCCATCCAACAACAGATCGAGCTGTTACAACAGCAACAACAGCAAATTCAAGCTACCCACCAACAATATATGAACATGGGAATGATGGCCCCCGGCCAGCTTGGTGCTGGTGGCCAATTCAATCCTTTGCAACCGAATATGCCCAATATGTCGCCTCAGACGGCTTTTCAATTTCCCAACCAGCTTCCACAGCAGCAAAATATTCAGATGGGAGCCCCGAACCAGCCAATGTCACACCGCCGAAATCAATCCGCCCTACCCAACATGAATATGGGTCCGCCTCCCGCACCCTCGTCTGGCGCCTCAGGCTCTGCGTTCGGGCACTTTGAAAATATGCAAGGTCAGAATCGGGAGGGTGCGCCACGAGGCGGGCGAGGAGGAGCCGGTGGCGGCAGTGGCGGTGGTCATCAGCGAAGGCATTCGCTGGCACTGGCCGATGCTAAGAAGGCTGCTGAAATTGCTCAGCAGAAGCGCACCACTTCGGGTTTTCAATTCCCCGGTCCGGGGGCTGATGCGAGCCCGCCAGCCGAAGAGCCCAAGAGCAGCATTGCGGATACTCCTATAGCACAGGGGTCGTCCAATCGCGGCGGACGGGGCGGGCATGGTCGTAGCCAGAGTATGGCCGTCCATGGTCGTGGAGGTGCACGAAGCGGTGCACCAGGTGAAGGGGGTGACTTTCCACGCCGTGGAGGGGGCGCGGCTGGCCACACCCGGTCATCCTCGCGAAACTTCGAGGGTAACTGGCGCAACCAGAACCAAGGCCAAGATCAACCCAACCAAGGTCAACAGGGATTTCAGCCTGGCCATCGTTCTCGTGCTTCAATCAATCAGTCTATCTCTTCAATTGGGGCCTTTCAATATCCCGGTCAGCCTCAGCTCATGCAAATTCCTGGTCAAATCCCTATGATGCAGATGTATGGTGGCCAACAACTCAACCCCATGCAAATTAACCAACTTCAAGCGCTTCAAGCTGCTCAGATGAATGGCCAGCACATGGTCGGTCTTCAAGCTAGCCAGCATGCGCCTCAGCTTGGAGGTCAACAATCTCAGCAACAACAGAGGAAGACGCTATTCACTCCTTACCTACCGCAGGCTACCTTACCTGCCTTGCTTGGCGATGGTCAGCTCGTTTCCGGAATACTCCGTGTAAATAAGAAGAATCGCAGTGATGCATATGTATCGACCTCTGACGGCCTTCTGGATGCCGATATTTTTATTTGCGGAAGCAAGGATCGTAACCGAGCACTAGAAGGAGATTTAGTCGCGGTTGAGCTTCTTGACGTTGACGAAGTTTGGGGACAAAAACGAGAGAAGGAAGAAAAGAAAAAGAGAAAGGACATTACCGACACTAGAACTGGCTCAACGAACGGAAATGGCCCATCAAATACTACGAATGGTGATGATTCTACTGCAGCTGACGGAAGTATCCGTAGAAGAGGAAGTCTACGACAGAGACCAACCCAGAAGAAGAATGATGATGTAGAAGTAGAGGGTCAGAGTCTCTTACTCGTTGAGGAAGAGGAGATCAATGATGAATCCAAACCCCTCTACGCCGGTCACATTGTTGCTGTCATTGAACGGGTTGCTGGCCAGATGTTCTCAGGTACTCTTGGGCTTCTGCGGCCGAGTAGCCAAGCAACTAAAGAGAAGCAAGAAGCTGAGCGAGCTGCTAGAGATGGTGGTCGATCCCATGATCATCGACAGCCAGACAAGCCAAAGATTGTCTGGTTCAAGCCCACAGACAAGCGTGTACCGCTTATTGCAATCCCCACCGAGCAAGCGCCGCGTGATTTCGTCGAGAAACACCAAGACTATGCCGACCGGATTTTTGTTGCTTGTATCAAACGGTGGCCAATTACGTCGCTCCACCCTTTTGGCACCCTTGTTGAACAGCTCGGCAAGATGGGTGACTTGAAGGTCGAGACAGATGCTCTTCTTCGCGATAACAATTTCTCTTCCGATGAATTCGCCGAAGCTGTCCTTAGGAGTGTTGGGCTTCAAGATTGGTCTATTGCTAAGGAGGATGAGGCCGCCTTAAATGTTCGCCGAGATTTCCGCGACGAGACGACCTTCACCTTTGATTTAGCCGGTACAGGCGAACTGGGTGACGCCGTTCATGTCAAGACTCTCCCTGACGGCAAAATCGAAATTGGTATTCACGTGCCTGATGTTACCCATTTTGTAAAGCCCAACTCACTTGTTGATCGCGAAGCAAAGAAGCGTGGAACTGCTGTACATTTAGAAAACCGCACTTGTGCATTACTTCCTCCGAAGATTGCATCTGAGCTTTGCACACTTACACCCGGGCAAGACAGACTTACCGTCAGCGTTGTTTTTAAAGTCCATCCTCACACGGGGGCAGTTGCAGAAGGCGATGCTTGGATCGGTAAAAGTATTGTGAGAAGCAAGGCAAAGCTATCGCTCAATGATATCGATGAAGCGTTGGCCGGTGGAGCTAACTTTCAGCACGAGAGTGCTGAGGTCAAGGATATCCAAATTCTCAATGTAAGTGTCTATCTCCTGACATATGGCTGTTGCTCACATTTCTAGGCTATTGCACAGAAATTCCAAGAAGCACGCCTTGGTTCAGATGGTGAGGTTACTGCACCGCTGCGCCTACTTCACCACCTCGACGACGAAAATATCCCCATTCGACACAACATATTTGATACCACACCAGGAACTGAGCTAGTGGAGGAGCTTCTGCATAAGGCCAACGCCTATGTTGCTCAAAAACTTGCCAGCGAACTTCCTGAGAAAGCTCTGCTCAGACGTCAAGGACCACCTAATGCTCGACGCCTACAAACGTTTGTTGAACGCATGAGGGCTCTAGGATATGATATAGACACGACTAGCAGCGGGACTCTTCAAAACAGTCTTTTCAAAGTTGAGGACAGTGACATTCGGAAAGGCATGGAGACTTTGATTATTAAGAGCATGCAGCACGCGAAGTACTGCATTGCTGGGAAGATAAACCAACAATTGCGGCCTCATTATGCCTTGAACCTTCCTCTCTACACTCACTTCACCAGCCCCACTCGACGATACGCAGACATCGTTGTGCATCGCCAGTTGGAAGCTGTCTTGTCTAGTGGCACAATCGAGTATAATGACGACATTGAAACACTAGTGAAAACGATTGAATCATGTAATATCAAGAAAGAATCGGCTCAGAATGCTCAAGAGCAGAGCATTCATATTGAATCCTGTCGGATCATGGACAAGAAGCGACAAGAAGTCAATGGTGACCTAATTAGCGAAGGCATCGTCCTCTGTGTCTACGAGTCTGCCTTCGACGTCCTGATTCCAGAATGGGGTTTCGAAAAACGAGTACACTGCGATCAGCTGCCACTCAAGAAGGCGGAGTTTAGAAAAGAGAAAAGAGTGTTAGAATTGTACTGGGAGAAAGGTGTTCCAAGCTCGGCATACGTGCCTGAAGACGAGAGACCCAAGGCGGCCGCCTCACAGCGGGTCTCGAATGCGATAGCTGCTGCACGACAAGCTGAAGAAGCCGAGCGCGTAAAGAAGGAGCGCGAGGAGGCTGCTCGAAAGCAGACGGAAACTGGCACTATGTCCACAGATGATGTTGATGCGTTGTTCGATGACGACGATGATAATGTATCCGATGTCACTGAGGCAATGGCGGGAGCATCTCTAGCTGAACGCCCTACCCAAAGTGTCCCAGGATCGCCGAACCGGTCGTCCTCGAATGCCGCAGGTGTGCTACACCGGACCAGATCGGATTCGAAGGTTCCTATGGCTGAGGCTGTTGAGACCCGTTTGACGAATAAGGAGAAATACCTCAAACTATTTGCGCTGAGAGAAGAGGGTGGAGAATATATCCAAGACGTGACAGAGATGACGAGAGTACCCATCATTCTCAAGACAGATCTAACCAAGAGCCCACCGTAAGTCTATCGAACCTAGATGTTTTCATACGAGATTGGGATTGCTAAAATTTGCCTCAGTTGCTTAACTATCCGCTCGCTCAATCCTTATGCTCTCTGAGTGTTTGGTGGATGAGCTAAGAATTGCTTGTTAGTGCTCGGAATTTTGGAGCGACGGGGCTGACGGAGTGGCTGGAGCACTGGTATCGCCTGGATTTGCTAAACGAAGGCCAGGGGAGCGAGCACCAGGCAAAGGTAGAATGTATCCGAAGTTCTAGTTGAGGCTCCCCTCAAGAGCATGTCTTATGTGCGCTATCAGAAAAGTTGTTATCATGGGATCAAATAGAACACACTATGTAAGGAGTTGCTATCGTTAGCTACGGCATGACGCGCGATAAGGCTGGGGCGCTCGGGACCGGAATACGGACGGCCGACGACGGCTGAACTGCTCCTTGGGATATCAGAGAGAATAATATTAGGCAGAACACGTCCCCCAAATTTCTTATGAGACGGCAGGTTTCTTATCTGTCAGGCATCTATGTGGTGCTGTGCTATTAAGAGATGCCGAGTCCTAACGGAACAGCGTCTTAGGATGAGACGACCCCTGTTCCCTATCCTTCGACTAACTGTGTCAGTAAGCGGATCAATGGCGCTCACGGCCAAGTCGATGGAAATACTAAGCTATAAACTTTTGTCCTTGGTGGGCGATGTTTTCCTTGGAGAAGCTTGCGCAGTGCTTCCTAACTGTTGAGGTGCATTGAGATCGCCGCCGATCATGTCTTGCCGTTGAGATGCCTCTTTTCCCATTTCAGGGCCTAAATTGTACATCTATTCATATCTTTAAGCTAAGGTACTCTATTGGGTATTTGCGTACAATTTAACACCTATTTAAAACATAGTTGTACTGGGTAGATGGCAAGCCGGTGAAAAGACGTTGAAACTTGCAGGTAAGCCACCCACGTTTACGTTTTGTCGGGCGGCTCAAGTTCTAGCTCCACGGTGATGTACTTAGCGGGTCGGCCATTCCAAGACCCGTGGAACCCTCTTGTCCCAGGCCTATCAAAGCAACCCGTTTTGCATTTTATTTACCTTAGGTAGGTAGGCTTTATCTACTACCTACTTATGCGTAAGTATGTAAGTCATCTAGATCCTTATAGCTAAATTCTATAGCATATGGTGCTTGTATGTATACCATTGACCCTGATGGTAAACATCATACTATTTTTAATTATTATCTAATCGTCTGCTCGCCTAGCACTCCGTACAGCTGCACCCACAATTACAGTTGCAGCTCCTCTGCGACGTCACAGCAGAGGCTACCAGTGCGCTTATCTCAGGTTCCTTTGAGAAGATCTGGGATCGACGTGGGGAATTTCTAATTCTGTGGTATGTAACCAACGAGACAACCTGCAGGTGATGCGTGCTGCACTCAGGGAGGAAACAGGAAGGAAGGAAGGAAGGTACTGCATATAAAAAAAAAGAAGAAATTTACTGGAAGACAAGATGATGCTACAACGGAAATCATTGTGATTTGAGGCTTTTTACGAAGGCCGAGAAACAGATCCCAGATGCTGCTGTTACACTAGAATGTTGTATTTCGTGGGGCCGGCTGGTGTGCAATACACCACCGACTAGGATGCCGAGAAATCACAAACAAAATCCATGGCCCGGCATTGTGAGAATACCGTCACGTAGTTTCAGTGTTCGGATTGGCGTTCGCCCGTGCAGAAAAAACAGAAAAGGCTCTGTTGGCTGCAGCCCCGTGAAACGGCATCTGAGGCAGATGGCCCGTCAGCGCCAGCCCCTTGCCCCTGGGAATCCCCACGACCACCTACTTAGTATACACTCCCTAGTGAACCCCCTAGTCCTGCCCCTAGTCCTGCCCCTAAACAGCCACCTACAGTAAGTACCCACACCACTAACAAACAGGTAGTATATATCCTCCCCGGTGATGCCAAGAACCCCCTGGCGCGCTACGCTACCCTGGAATTCCCACGGCTGTGAGCAACTTCATCTCAACTCTCAACTCACCCGGCACGCTTGCAACGGGCAACGGGCAGAACCGTGATCCTACTGGTGCTTCGTGTCTGTTTCGTTTCTTTCAACGCCGCTAACGTCTGTGATTCGCCCCTCGGCACCGATCCCACGCGCAGCTGCGCTGCATGTCAGAATGCTAGTATGCCAGCAATCTCCGTCCCATCTCTCTCCTCCTTCCCGGCTACCCTAGCTCTTATCTGCGTTCGGAAGTCAATCCTCAATGGGGAACAGACAATGCCGGTTGGAGGAATCAAGCAAGAAATTGCTGAGGAGCCGCAAAGAGCGTTGACTGCGAGGGATCATCGCATCCACGCCCGGCCTGCCCTCTATCCGTGAAGCACACCCCCCATGGCGTTTGGTTCCGTGCTCCTCCTCTGTGGCCTTGCTCCACGGCACATGGCACATGGCGGGTTGATTTTAATGTGGCCGTGTTTCCCACCTCCCGACCTGAGTCTTATTCCCATTCTCTTCTGTATCCCCATCCCGTCGTTCGTGTGCATCAATACTCCTTCATAAGCGCTGGTCTGCTTCCCTGGGATCAACGACTTTCACTCTCCTTTATACGTTTAATTCTTCTAATACCCAGGTGGGAATTTTGATTCTATTCTCATATATATATCTCTGTATCATAGGACAGCTAGGCTGGTTCTCGCTTTCACTTCACTACCTTAAACGTCCTCTTAATCCCAGCTGCTACTGTCTCTATCAGACGCGTCGGAAGGAAGGGAGCATAAAAGAAGCACAAGAAGATACAGAGAAGGTTATATTGTCAAGAACGTAATCGAAACCAAGATGCCTTCTTTTATCAAGACTACGGGGGTCCTGGCAGGATTGGTGGCAGCCGTCTCGGCTCTTCCAGCTCAACCCAAGCTCTCGACAAGACAGAACGGTATCTTCGAGCTCGCGAAGCGACAAAATGCCGCCGCCGCCGCCCTTGGCCTGTCGGATGTCGATATCCTTCAATTGTAAGTGACTCTTGCTATCCAGCTTGGTCCGTAAAAGGCAACGGCTTACATAGAGATATGCTCTAGTGCTTTGACTTTGGAGTGGCTGGAAAACACTTTCTATCAGCAAGGTTTCGCTCAGTTTCCCGACGATCAATTTGTTGCTCTCGGTTTGAGCGCAGCTCAACTCACCGACCTCAAAGGTATTGGATCGAGCGAGGAAGCCCACGTCGGTCTTCTCCAGAGCGCCATCGCCCAAGCCGGCGTCCAGCCGGTCCAGCCTTGCACGTACAACTTTGGCTTCACGGACGCCGCAGGCATGGTGGCCACGGCTGCGGTCCTCGAGAGCGTGGGAATTTCCGCGTATCTAGGTGCAGCGCCACTGGTGTCGGACGGCGGGATTCTCAGCACCGCAGCCTCGATCCTGACAGTCGAAGCGCGCCACCAATCCTTCATCCGGAGCGCCTCGGGCGTCGCCGTGTCTCCCTCGCCTCTCGACACGCCTCTGGGTCCCAAGGCCATCTTCTCGCTCGCGGCCCCCTTCATCCAGTCGTGCCCCGATGGCTCTAACCTCGCGCTAACGGCGTTCCCCGCGCTCTCCATGACGAGCCCCGCCCCCGTCGCGGGCGTCATGAGCCTCGCTGCTGGTACCAACATCCAGGTACAGAGCGACGCGGCGTCCGGCGCCTCATTCTGCGGCTTCACCAACTCCGCCGCACCCGGCGGTACCGCCTTCACCGCCTTTGACGCCACCAACGGCTGCGCGCTGCCTCCTAACCTGGCCGGCGTCGTCTACGTCACGCTGACGAGCGACGCGCCTGCCACCGGTGTCTTGACGGACGACATCACTGTTGCCGGACCTATGGTGATGCAACTAAGCTAAGCGTGCAAAAAAATGATTTAAAAAAAGACACTTCCAAAAAAACCCAACGCGGCTTTAAACTTAGACGTTCTCTTTACCTATTTAAAGAGGCCTTCACGTAGAAGGCGAGTCATGATACCGGAGGAATACGGAAGGTAGGCAGTCAGACAAGACGAGACGAGAGACCAGTGGGATAATGGAGGATGGGAGGATAGAAAAAGGAGGGAGGCAGAGAAAACCAACACACAAACAAAAAGCGAGCGGGTGAGTGCCGCCCACCACCAGCTTAGCTAGCTCTCTTCAATATATTGTGTTTGTTTGTTTCCCTCCCTACCTCTCGCCCATCATCCTGTCTGCTCCATCTCGCCTCGTCTTGTTCTGCCTTGTCCAATTCCATCCATAATGATGATAGACTCATATTTTTTTGATCCGTTTTATTTCTCTTCATTTCTCATCTTTTTATCTTAAAAGCGTCCCTTCAACGAAGCGTCGCTTGTATATATAATATTATCCTATTTGCTATTTGACCTTAAATGCTAAGGTCTATATATCTATTATGTTTGAGTGTGATTTTGGGGATGAGGGGGGAGGGGCGAGATAGCATAGAGAAGGGAAGACGTCGGGGCATCGGAGGGGGGGAGTGGAGGGAAGCAATGAGATCGTAAAGCTGAAGAAAGTAGATGGATGATGGTGCTGGCGATACCCAAGTGAAAGTTTCATTTTCAAAGTAGCATAGGAATTGTAAAACCCTCTTAAATTAATTCATTATTACGATTTGAATCGAATTCTTGGTATAAATGTCAAGCATGGCAGCTAGGTTCTTGTACACGGATTTCTAGTATTTGGAAAAAGTCCTAGTATATAGGTATGCTTAGAGTGAAATTACAGTTGTAACTTTGGGGCAATCCCTGTTTGAAACCCTTAAGGCTTCACAATTTGACAGCGGCATCTACTATTTTTGGTAGACACGTAAATGAAATGCAGGCGGAGAAACATAACCCGAAGCTCGCACGTACTATCTTTCTCACAACGCAACACTCACATGCGCCTCTATTCTTGAAGCACATATACAACCCCATAAAATCTTGTGGAAGTCGATCATGAGTCGCATTACTTAGGGGATAATCACAACGGGATCATACTACGACATAACGGATATTTGATTCAGGAATTCGCTGCTCTTCGATATTCTTCAAGCGATCTACAGTCGCTCCTTGTATTTCTTTCTCCGCCCGGGACGGTACTACCGTCCCTTTCGACCCCAATCACATCGCGTCACACAGCCTCTCCTTTTTTATCTTAAGCAGCATATCGAGCCTCATCCATTACCAAAACTATAAGCGCTCGCACCCCATCCCACTCTCCTGAAGGTGGTCCAGCATCAAGCTGTCGTAAACATCCGAAGACAAAAAAGTAGTTTGATCCAGGGAGGGAGAAACATGGCGGGAAAGAGGGAAAATATGCCGCCAACTCCGGTATTAGCTGAGGTGAAAACGTAGATATTGTAATAGTGTACAGTAGTGATAGCGCCTCGCCCTACGCCGACTGAACTTCCCAAGGTGTCTCCGTGATGAGTCCGTATATGATTTGCCCCTCGTTCGAAATAGTCTAAATTCGTCGCAATCGCGCCTCCGCGTTGGCGCGCATCAACAAGGCCATGATTCCATTCCTTTACTATCGAGGGCCTCTCTCCTAACTACCACCACCGAAGCGCTTAGCTCTAGCTTCTGCCTTTGCGCGCTCGCTAGGATCATCGGTGATACGTCTCGGCTTCCCTCCGCCGCCACCACCACCTTCCTTCCGTGACGGGCCGCGGTCATTACCACCACCACCACCACCACCGTGGCGTCCCCCTCGGCTCCGGTGATCTCTACCGCCTCCGCCACCGCCGCCGCGACGTCTACCTTGGGGGTTATTATTCTGCTGTCTCTTGGCGCCGCGCTCGCCATCAACATTCGCATTCGCGTTCGCGCCACCACCCGCCTCCCGTCCACGCTTCCGCTCCCGCTTCTCGGGCAGCGCCGAATCGAGACCCGAGACCAGCGAGGACTGGTCGACGCCGAACCGCTGCGCGCGCTCGGCCTTCTTCTTCGCTTCTTCGTCGGCGCTCTCTACGATGCCGAAGCGCTTGGCGCGCTCCGCGCGCTTGCGGGCCTCGTCGTCCGCGCTGCTGGCGGGGAGGTGCGCTGAGAAATTTGCCTTGGGTACTGCTTCTGCCTCTACGCCTGCCTCTGCGCTCGCCTCGGCGGGCTGTGCGTCGTCTGTGGATTTCTCGGCGGACTTGTCCTCGCTGCTGGCGGCTGGGGCCTTGCTTGCAGGGTCTGGTTTCGCCGCAGTCGCGGGCTCGGCTACCTTCTCTTCCGTAGGCGCAGGGGCCGTGGTTGGTTCAGGCTTGGATGCTGGGACATCGTCGTCTGAGTAGTCGATTGGGTCTTCCTCGGCCGATACTATGATTTGTTAGATAAGTTCACCATGTTTTAAAAGATAGATCGTATTCATGCAGGCACATTATTAACGGGGAACGGATCCGAGAAATAGAATCGAAAATAGAGAGCGTTAGATGGGACATACCCGGTGCAGCAGCAGCAGCAGCAGCAGCAACAACAGGCTCCTCTTTAGCCTTGTCGTGCTCCTGCAGGCGCGCAATCAGGTCGGCCTTGTTGCCAGTGACGGGAAGCTGCTTTTCCTGAAGCAGTTTCTTAAGCTCTGGGACCTTGAGAGAAGCGTAGTCGGCCATGGTGATGGTGGAGGACAGTTTGATGTTTGTGGTGGATGCGGATGCGGATGCGGATGCGAAAAAGAATGCGCAAGGACGAAAGAGAGCTGGCTGGCTGGATGGACAAAGGCCACCGCGAGCGCGCGAGCGTGCTTCTTTCCGCAAGGGAAAGGAAAATCAATAATAAATAGTGTTAAGGAATTCGATGCGATACTATGTTATGTTATGTATTTTGTATTGGCTACTGGCTTGCTTTGTTTTCGTGTTGTGATGGTGTTGTTGTTGATCGCCGGATGCTTTGAAGTGCGACAAGAACAGATTAAGTAACCTTGCAATGCTTTCTTGTCTCTGAGCTCAGTATATGATGAAAACAGAACAATGCAAAAAACGCGTCAATTACCTTGTTTGTGCACAGACCATCATATAGTCTAACCGAGATAGTCTAAGATAGTACCTACTACGGTTAGGTAGATTCTCACGTGTAGTCTACCTAATAGGGATATCCACAATTGATTATACATGTCACAATGGACTCGTACGCAAAAGCAATGAAGCAACAAAGTATTTATTTAAAACAATTGTATTAATCGCATTCTACTTGATTTCAAACTATCTACTCGAGGTATCTATGACCTCAAAATCATCATCACTTGAGGTATCGGGTCTCTCTAGGAGATGCATTCTCCGCCGGCTCAGAGGTTATGGTTTCTCTCGCCTGCTTGACCTCCCGCTTGCGAAGATAATTGTAAGGATAAAGATGTTAGTACATGATCTTAGCTCATTTCCGAACAGATCCCAAAGACTGCTGAATGCCTCTCAGATATACTCTCGTGAAAAGCATTGAGCATTTATTGGATTGCTAACCCGGCTCGAGGCTTGAAGCCTAGCTCTTCTAGTCTGGATGCCAACTCTCCCCAGCTTTGAGCTCCGTTGAGGATGAGGCCCGTTGCAAAGCTGCTCAAGAATGCTTGGTCATTGCCTGCAAAATTCCTTGACAGAGTTGTGGATATAAACAGACCTGTGGATAGAAGTGGTAGGTAATCTTCCAAGTTCACACCCAACGACCGGAGCTCATCAGAGACTGGTCTAATCAGGTATCGTAGCTTGACATCAAGGATTGCCTGTGTCAGGGAGTCAATCTGCGGCTTGAAATCAATAGTGATCATGTTCATATCGACACTCACGCAGTATTTCAAGTCGATATTGACTTTTCCAGGGAAAAGTTCTTGGTATAGCGTTTCGAAGAAGATATCATTATATAACGGCTTCGAAAGATCGAGCATTATAGGGTGGAATCCTGCGACTTCGTAGTCGATGAACAGCACGTCGCTAGTCCCACCCTTAGCATTCGACTGATTGACCATGACGTTTCCCCCATTCGCGTCTCCAAGTCCGAAAACAAGTGGACAGGAGGACATCTGTGCTGAGTCGGGGGAGATGATGTCTCTAGCGTTGTCGAACGCTTCACGCAAAGAAGGGTAGAATTTACCGTTTATGCGCCAGCGTAACGAGAGTAACTTGTCAAAAGGGATTGTCTTTCCCCCCAGCGTCATACCCCGCCCGTAATGCTCCCGCATGCGCCGGTTATTCAACAGCCGGTCGTGAAAAAATCTCTGGATATTGTAGCGTTGACCAGGGGCGTTCTTTTCCAAAGATAGAGAGCTCCTGTAAACACGAAGAGTATCTTCGGCCTTTACAAGCTCAGCATATAACATCTTTTCAGATAAAATCGCGTCCCGTCGTCCACCCCGAATATAGGAGAGTCTAATGTCTGATACAGTAGTTCCGTTGAAGAATGGGTACAGCAGTTCACCAGAATCCGCGATCCAAGGGACTGTAACACGAGGGAAGAAGCGTGAGGCCGTTATTGCCCCATTCAATTCATCTTCAGCAAATGAAGACACCTTGACAAAGATGTCAAAGATAGTTCCGGGGGGCTTCGTTTTGACGATATAAGATGAAGAGTTGGCTGAGAACTGAGGGTCGTGACCCTTTGGTTGAGAAAATTCACCATTTTCGAATTGTTTCACAGCCTCTACCTGGAGGCTCCTAGTTGATGCCGAGTCACACAAGACAGCATTAGTTCGTGTTTGAATCGTGTTGCCGAATAGAAACACCTTCTCACCCCGCCGTGGCCTAGGATTGAAAGCCACAGCGGAGTTCTTAGGGCGCAATCTCGTCAGTTCCCCATCAAGCCATTTTGTATATGAAGAGGAGAATTTCGACGATTCAACGAATGATTTCGCGCTTGGGAAAGAACCCCTCGCCGAAGCGTGGTATTTCACGAGCATGCGCTTTATTTCTTCACCGTAAGGGTTTTCGCCATAAATGCAAACTGCTGAGAGCAGCAAATTTGTGATGATCCCAAAGGCGACGAAGGTTTTCTCATTCGATATGTATAGCCATTGGTCATGCAAGATAATAGACCCATAAAGGGTGGTCCCCTGGCATAATTTTACTGACGACGCAGTACTATCCGTATATACACGTCTATCTGTGTCAGACAGGATATTGAGTGACACCTTGGCTTGAGCAAAGTATTCCAAGCTTAGGAACGTGATTGTCCTCTTGGTTTTATCTTCATCGTACCCTGAGATCTGAATGGCATCGAACTCGTGATATAGAGGCGAAGACGGCGGGGGAATGTACAGATTGGTTCGTTCTTCGTGCTTTATCCCAGTTAGATTTAAAATTCGTTGTCGCTCACGTTTGTCAGAAACGAGGGAATACATTTCGTGCTTTGAATTGACAACCACGATCCCCTCATAGTCGCCCTCTTGAGAGTCTTGCTGATTGTAATATAGCCGGCTTCCCCCTATAAACATGCATGCAATCTCGGTGATGGATGATGGATGGTCTTGCAGGAAAGCCTCCTTATATATAAGTAGAGCTCTAGGTGATTCTGTCATTTTGTGAAATTAGTATGTGTTATTTTGATTTCTTTTGCTTGTATGTGTGATTTTGATTTCTTTTGCTTGTGCAGACGACATGGCGGGAACATTCACGATCTCTTATACCCGTAAGGCGGGTAGAACAATAACATCATGTTATTCCTGTGTAGCTTTCTAGACAAAGATGCTGCTTCACCAAGTAAAATTCACTGTTATTCAACATATTCATCATGAATGACCGACGTTAATGCTTTTTGTGATGTAACATTGCTTTCTCTCCACGTCCAGGAGGGCTCTTATATTTCAATATGACTCTGTTCACTTGACCTTTCATTGTGCTCCTTACTGCCCCGGGTCATCAAGTGTTTTCTGAGTCCTTGTAACGAATATCCTCTTGTGGTTCGTCATCTAGCATCACCTGATCACACCGCGGGATCGTGGTTGGGCTGGAATTGTTCCATCAACATGTTAGCTTCATATGCCGCTAAGGTCTGAAAATGGCTGCAAACCCTGGCTATGCTCCTATCTATTCTGTAAATCCTAGGTAACCCTTAAGGAGAATGAGATATATTAGATAAGATCGGCGTAGAACCAGAAAACCAACCACTCGAGCTGAATCACATAGCAACCTCCTTTCTCGTATCATTATTCGAAGACAATTCCAATGACCTGCTCTCCAGTTCCTTTCTTGCTATTATTGCAAAAATGGCCAGTGAAAGGTTGCGGTGCATGCCCTCTCCTCACTAACTGGCCTACCACCTGCGTGGCATCTTCGGTATGTATATTATTGCTTTGGAAATTTGTGTTTAGGGCCGGTCCGGGCAGTCGGTTATTGGCCTTATTCTCAATGTCAACGGTTAGGAATGTGTCGAAATTATGTATGCTCCCTGGAAGATAACTCACGATGGAACTGAGAGGTGGATTAGATGGATGGGATGGCTTCATGACATATTGAGCTAAGCTATTGCGTTGACTTTCAAGTGTCTTAAAAAGATGCCTATAATTGCAGATCTTTCTCCAGTGTTGAGGTAAAATAGCCGAGATGCTAGTAATGGTTTCTGTAATACTATCGGTGCAATCCATGATTTCGGGTGTCTGGAGCTCAGGACAAGACTGTAATTGCTGGAAGAGTTCACCTAGCGACTGAATGGTCTGCTGGTACTTCTTCGAAGCCCTGGTAGTCCTTAGAGCGTCTTCGATGGTTTTACATTGCTCTAAAGCGCGGCTTATGGCAGCGGCTCGGTCCATTCCTATTCGAAACGGATCGGCCATTCTGGGGTCTCGTGAAAAGTAGGGGAGAGGGAGTTGTAAAAAAACTGAACACGCCACTATCAAAAAAGAAGAAAGAGGTGTACATATATAGCAAAATTATAACATATATTCAGGACGATTAGAATAATAGAATCTATCAACCAGAGACAGCGGATGAGGGAGATACATATAGGTATAAGAGTGGAGCGTATCCTGCTCCCTTATTTCAACAACGAGGGTATATTAATTGGTTTAGAAAGTCAGGTGAGACGAACAGAATGGATGCTACTGTATGTGTAATGCTAGTAACGCAAGGGATGGTCATTTGTTTGTCTTAGTTACTAGGTATTCAGAACCAACCATTACTCTACCCGAAGTCTACTCTTATTTGAAACTTGCACATTATTTTTTTAGGGACCATATTTTAGGGCACCCATTTAGACGGCAGATAAATTACATAATGTTGCGTACAGGTGTTGAAGATCTGATAATATAGAAGCCTCTGAGACTGGCGTAGGAACCTACGCAACCCTCTTGAACAATAGACAACATCATTGATGTAAATTGTGCTAACGGCGTTCGAAAAGACGAGACGTTGGTCACTAAGACAGGGTATACCTACACCGAAAGATAGTAGGGAGGGCTACTTGGCCGATTGCATGACAGTTACCTGGCGGGGGTTATTTTAACCCGGCGAATGAACAACTGTACGCAATTTAGTTTGTCTATAATAGTCCTGCTTATTGATCGATTAAAGAACCCTTGTTTATTCTCAGCTTTGAAAACATCCCATAAAGCATTTGGAATAACAAAGATAAAGTTGCAGAACACAACCCATCATTGACTAGCAATATTGGATCCCCAATATCGACATATTCACATCGGCCCGTTCTAGTGATTGTTATCTATCGAGCCTTGCCCTTCGCTTCCATATACTTGTCCCGGAGGCTATACGAGATGAGGAATATAGAGGAGCTAAAAATGGAAGTCTCATATGAAGTCTCACATTCGCATGACTATATCTATGATAGGGTCTTAAGCACATGTGACATGCGATCCTCGCCAAGCTCATCCAACGCCAATGGTATCTACTCCTATATGCTCCTCATACATGCCCATTTTTGGCTAGGGCATCTTGTTTATGAGCCTCTATATCTAGACTGAATGTAGCTCCCGTATATTGTCTGCTTGCAGGCCGGATTGTCCACAGAGGATACGGCCCGTCTCGCGACTCGAGTCGATGACTTGCTGGCAGCGAGACCGTCTCACCTCATCATACGTTCGGAAGGTAGACTCTATGTCTTTGGATGATGACACCTTGGCAAGCAGAGCCACAAGCACCATGGCATCTTCGATAGCGAGGCCGGTACCGGCGCCCTGCCACGGTGTTGTCGCGTGGGCCGCATCGCCTACAAGACAGACGTGTTTCTTCGCGTAGGTAGGCTTGCTCTTGTGTTCCCATTGGGAATACCTCGAAGGGTCTGATTGGTCGAGTGCCAGCTGTACAGCTTGTTAACGCTGGCGTGAATGAAAACGGCTTGAAGGAAGCGTGCCGCCCAACTAACACAGGCAGGAAGAGTGAGCAGAGAAACTAAAATATACCTCGATCATCCCATCTGCAACTGGCCCACCGAGCCAACTTTGTAGCGATTCCTTCAGCCCCTCGCGAGTGAGCGAGTGTTTCCTCTCTTTAGGGTCGATGGTCGGATCTTTTTCGACCCCTGAGATGACGCACTGAACCATGGTACGGTTCTCCAACACGTCGTGCATAAGAAATGCTCCATCGCCTACCCACCCCCACTGGCGATCGAGTTTTAAATACTCGTCGCCTAGTATCGCTTTAGCCTTATCTAATGGGACCACGTTCCGACAATCCCAGGAATGCGCTGGGGATGCGGAATGAGATTTGGCCGCCTCCCCGCCCCCCAGCACGTGTTCTCGCACGGAGCTAAATATACCGTCTGCTCCAATGACGGCCTCAAACTGATAGGTGGTTTTATCTTGGAATGTGAGCTCAACTCCTCCATCGTGGGCCTTGATGGCGAGTAGCTTCTTATTCGGATGTAGGGATTCCTGAGGCAACGGAGCTAGAAGCTCGCGAAAGCAACGAAGCTCTATGGACGGTCTGACCCGGGTCGCTCTCCGCTAAGTCGAATATTAGTTTCCCGGCTTCGGGTCCCTAACTCTATAAATGCTATGTAGCATAGGACCCGGCAGCTACGGGAGATTAGGAGAAACCTTACGAGCACAAGCCGCGACGAGTTCAAGGGCACAGCTCCGGCCTTCTCGAGTAAGGCAGTTGCTGAAGGAAGCACTTGATTCAGAGCCATCTGGGCGTTGATACCTAGTCCAACAGCAGCACCGCGCTCGGAAAATTCAGAGGCGGACTCGAATACGTGGATTTCGATGTGCGATTCCCGGACCAAGGCGTTCGCCAAGGTAGGTCCGGCGCGGCCTCCGCCAATAGTGGCGACTCGAAAGTGATTCTTTTCCATTTGGGATTATTTTGAACTTGAAATTAATGAGCCGAGGGACGTGTAAATTAGTATCACGGACCAAAGAGATGATTGCGATTTTTATGAAGAAGTAAATGAAGTTGAATTTCTCGATGATAAGAGATGGGAGTGCTAGAGGTGGCAGTGTACCTGCGTCGGTGGGATTTACATGATGAACAACTTGAACGGTAAATGTAAGTTGGCTGCTGTATGAGAAGCTAATGAGCAGTAATGCGACACTGTGTGAGAATTCGTATATGTATGTCTCTAGCAGTATTATGAGACGGCCCTTCTCCACCTCTCTGTTTATCATAAGACGGCAGAAGCTAAGTTTAGTCAATAGGATTCCGAGAGCTTAGAGGTACGGTAAGGCAAATTGTCGACCGATACCGCGTATCGCCTTACGCGAGGATTTGAATCGAAGACTATGTGCGGTGTGCCCATCATCTTGGGGTGCATGACTACAAGTTGCACCAAACAGCCTTTTCCAGCCAACGTTTTTTCGAAACTAACTGCATTAGACTGGAGTTGCTTCATTGAACAGCCAGGGTCTGACCAAAAATATGAATGAGTCGAGTTTACCTACAACTGATTAGTTCCTCTTACGTCGTTAGTTTGGTCTCGTTGCAATTGCAGGTTCTGAGATACCGCCACCGCATCCTATAACGCATACATTTGTTGTTCCCTAAATCAGTAGTAATTGACAAATATTATTAGCAATCTATCCTCGCCCAGTCTTCTGTTTTTCCCCTCTCTTTCTTGGCTATCTTGACTGTTGCAAAAAAATACCTGTCGGAACTTCACGATGCCCACGGAGCAGAAGTATCTACAGAAGCCCGGCCATGCGGTCGCTGCTTCGATCATTCTACATTTGATAGGTCTTGTGGCCGTCGTGCTTAGGTTTTGGACGAGAATGAAGCAGAAACAGAACCTTGAGTTGGATGACTGGACCATAATACCTGCACCGCTATCATCCTAACAACCTTGACCTGTTGTTATGTTTTTTCTCACTATGGTTATAGTTTCTTACTTAGGGTATCTCTATTCAATTATATATGTAGTGTCACAGCAGTCAGTTGGATATCGAACCGAGGTGCCATCAAACTATAGCGGATCTCCCTTCGACCTCAAAACTCATTAGATCACTATTATTTGCAAGGTTATACATGCCCCTAGCCTAGAATATGAGAATACATCTATCTAACCTTACGATGTAGATACAATGGGCATTCGGCCTCATGCTGCCTTTAGCCCTCGGCTGCATCAAAGCAAGCTGCCTCTTCTTCTATTTGCGGATCTTTGCTGTAGGAAGTAAATATACTGCCCATAGATTTTTTTACGGGCATGAATGTGCTTGTGGGATTGTGGGCAGTGGCATCCTTCTTCACGGCCCTTTTCGAGTGCCGGCTCAACTTTTGGGCTATTTGGGGTTCGACTTCGGACATCCTAATGCAATGCACTTTGTATTAGCGACTTCATTACAGATGTCGTTATTACCTCTGCTCTCGCCCCTTTTATCACAAGGGCTATACGTAGGGCTTGGAGGATCACTCTGAATGAGAATAATATTCTTATGGTCGCATGGATCCTTTGACTACCCTTGAAGCCTCTCAGGGCTTCCTGGGAGTCAGGGTATAAGTACAGCATTTCCTTCGACCTTTGGCCCTCTGTCTCAGCGTCTTCAACTGAATGTCTTGGATGTCTAGATAGCTTCATTTATCTATATCCGAGACTATATGCGATACGCCTTCATCCCTATATGAATATGACTTACAAAGGACCCTTGCATCTTACGGGGCGTGGCATAGGTGGCCTTCCGTTGAAAGATCTGCCTCATCGGTGACCTCCGTTAGGTGGTCTCCCGTACGCACGCATGCTTCCGTGCTACACCTTTTGTAAGCTCTACACCCTCTCCCCACGAGAGTGTGAGAACCGTTTTGCGTCCCACTGATATTATTGATTAGATCTGTGTATGAATGAAGATGTTACTTGGAATCGCGTAACCATGCTAATTTTAGTCACCGCAAGCACTATTATAGCCTCACTCATACGACTCATCGAGATGGTTATAATCGTGCGAATAGGATTCGACCCAAAGGGGGTGGAAATCGTAAGTAGCACTCTAGAAAAGGTCCTCGCAAAGCAATTAGCTAGGTCCTATTCTAATCTCTTGATTTGATCTAGTGATCGTCGCAGAATACCTATACTGGGGCGTCGTTGAAACTGGAATCGGCGTTACGGCTGCTTGTCTTCCAACGCTACAGTACCTATTTAGGAGTTGGACGTGGAAGTCAATTGTCTGTAGCACTAGAGGACTCGTTAGGTCGGCTGGTTCAGGATCGGGATACACGAAAACTGATGACGTGTCCCTCAAAAACACGCATTCACACCCTGTCAATGGGAATGAGCAGGAAGTATATAGATTGCAGAAAGTAAGGCCAGAGGAGGCGGTATAGCTTCTAGCACAGTCATAATAAAAAGTAGCTAAATGTTTTAAAATTTCCAAGCTCCATATTGAAGTGACCCCCGTGGGCCAGTGCCCAGCCGGGACTATGCCTTCGGGGGACAGGCCGAACCTACACTTCTTGAGGCTTTCAAATTCAGGATTCACGCAATTTGCATTGTGGGATCTCGTAATCAGGCATAAATAAGTCAATTCGAGTAAAAAACAAACAACGCAATGTCTTCTTGCCTTCCCCCCTTCTCTCACCTACTATTTACCCCTGAAACCTTAGCCCAGCCACAAGGTGGCTGGGTCAATCATCCCTATATGCTCAGCCACACCACTTCGATACTAGTAGAGTTAACATGTCCATGGCAAAATGGAGGCACAGCGGCTCCAGGGAGAGAGCGGTCATATCATAAGGCTGAATAGCGGACTTGGAGATAGTCTTAATACTGAAGGAAGTGAGCCTAATGGGACTCAAGCCTCTAGGAGATAGGTTAGACCTATACTACCTGAAGCCTTCAGGCAAGTGAGTAACTAGATCGCTGGGAAACTTAAAGATCTAATAGGAACGTGATTTAATTCAGGTAATTAAAGTTCATCGCATGTGTTTTCTATCTACTTTTCATCTTTCGTGACTCCTGCCATCCCCTTTTACCGCTCCCGCGAGTCCGTTCAGCCACTTGGTGGCTGAGTCCCCCCTAACCCAGCCTCAGTGAGCCTAACTCACTTACACCACTTCAATACGGCAATACGGCCGCAATGTCCTCCGACCATTCAGGGGGCTCTCACACAGCCTCCTGTAGATTAAGGTCTATATATACAGCTTTTCCCTCCAGTCCTTGTCCTTTTGGCCTTTATTCTATGTCTTAGAAAGTGAAGTCTAGATGGCCTCATTAAGATAGTCTTAACAGGGAAGAGAAACCGATGCAATAATACTGATATGCCTTCATATGGTATGACCTCGCAAGATGACTCCAAAGGTCCATTGCAATTTAGCGGGAGTAACGGTGCAACGGGGTTTCACGCGGGTGTCTATACGACAAGTAGGGTAACTAGGGCGGCAGAAACCCGTGGGGCTATTGCATCGCCACAATAAGTCACTCCGTACCGAGTATTCAATATCGTATGATTTTAAAGGATAACACTTACTAGTTGACTAGGGAAAGAAAGCGTGGCTTAAGAGGCAGTATGTTTTATATAGATTATCAATGATTGGACTTAGATCTATGTACACCATTCCTCCTTTCATCCGGTCCAATATTATCAATGCGAGTTTGCCGAGGATAAGTGTACGCCGAGGAACGGATTATCGTGCGGAGTTTGCATGGTACAACGTTGTTCTGGGGGACTCCTAGTGAATCTAGGTCCCGTAATGTCGAATTTTCGGGTTAGCTTTATGTACATCTGTGATGGGGTCTGTGGTTTGTTGTACATGAGTGAGACAGGTGAGCATCGTGACTGACGGAAGGCTGCCGCTCTATGCCACCACGCGGCATACTGAGTGGTATGACACTCAATTCGAATCCTACGACAATCCCCGATCAGAACTGCTACAATAAGCTGGCCCTCTTTATTCCGCTCCCTACAGATTGCTGTACAATTTTTCTAATGCCTTATTGTTTTTAAAATATTCGGGGCCCTTTTGAATAAGTGCCGGTCTATAACCCCGCCCTAAGAAGCCATTGTAGCAAAAATGCTTCGATAACCGAATGAGCGGTCTGTGCACGGGTCATTGGGCGAGGGGGTTCGACAATCAACATGCCCTCTCTTCTACGATTAATATAGACTTCTCTATATCCAGGCTACCTATTCTTCCTATTTAATTGCTTGAGATAAAAGATAGATAGGATAGTTGTAGACCAAAACGTTAATCATCCGATTCTTCATATAGAACGTCACTGAATTTTGGCGAATCACCTATACTCCTATAAGGGACTCCTTTGTGACCTTGGAATGGAAATAATAATATCCATAACAAGAGCACGTATCCCCCCTTTGTATGAAACCATATAGAACTCTCCGGGAGACTAGGGTTGATGCCGCACGGACATTAGATCGAGCTATATTTAAATAAGTCCGCAAACTCTGCTAGCATAATACGTCTAGTTGCCCTCCCTTTTCCAACAAGAATAGTCAATACTGGCATCACTAGCTGTGTGACACCTTCGATCTGATCACTCAAAGGCAAATCCAATAATTTGGTCGCCAACTCCTCGGTGCACATTATTGCAGTATTGACCATTGAAAATTCGCGGTTTAGCTCCTGCGCACACTCGCTGGCCTATCACCTGCGTACCATTTCCAGTATGTATATTGTCGTGAGCACTTAAGCCTGATGTGACTCTCACGAGCTCGGCATCGGTTATGGACGTGTTTGGCCCTATTTCCATGCCAACAATCTGGAATGTATTGGACTTCTGTATGTTCCCTTGGAAATGGCTTATGGCGGTCTTGTTGGAGGAGTTGAATAGATGGCTTCGGTGAATCTTGTGACCGCCAAAGGATCGTGTCTTCTGTATCTTTACTCTCTTTCCTTTTTTTTTGTCAACTGGTAAGATTTCGCTTGATTGCCACGGCGTTTGTTTCTCGAGGTCGTTCACACCCAGTCCAGCAGACAAGTCGTTATGCATCAAAGACGGAAGTCTTTTCGTCGCATGTACATCGGTGTTTGATGATCTGGGATCGTGGATATGTTTTTCTTCGTGGTAATCGGACCTGTCGGCGAACTTTTGCTCCCATGAAGCGGTCGATGGAGATAGAAGAGGTTTTTCATAGAAAGATTGGACCGTGGTCAGAATATCGTTTGATGTGGCCGTCAGCTTTCCTAGAGCATTGGTATTTAGCTGAGAAATATAAAGGCCTAGTGTCGCTTTTTGACGTTCAAAATAGGCAAAAATATCGTCGTAGTTCTTCTGCTTGACGGCGAAGGTTATTGAGGTTATGAAGCGGTTCCTTTTGCGTTGACGTAAGACCGAGCAAATATTATTGGCAGTAGCTATAAGATCATTGGTACAGCTAATGATCTCAGGTGCTTGTAGATGAGGATTGGCCTGTATTAGCTGTAGCATGCTAATCAATTCCCGGCTCGTCTTCTGATATCTTTCTAGATTGCCAGCCGCATTAAGAGCTTTGTCGATGGTTTTACACAACTGCAAGGCGTAGTCGAACGCTTGAGCCCCGGCAATGATAACACCCAAAAGTTCAGCCATCATAGCATCTTTCCGGAGGCAGGGTATAAGGTTAATGACAAAAAGAATCATATAGAGGTAGGTTGGTTAATTCTCAGACGGAACAGGATAATGAGTGGCAGGTTAAGCGACATGTGCGCTTGGAGCGGCTCTAAATGCTTTTAAACTTTTGGGGGCAAAAGCTCGGCTAGGAAGATGCATATATTATTGTTTATACGGCGATCAACATGTCTCAATTAGTTTACCAGTGCAGTAAGAAAAAGCAGTAGGTCTTCGAACTGCCTGTCATCGTGGTGCGCGATCCAAGATGCTTTGCGTATGTTCCTATGAATCTGGCCTCCGCTTTAGGCGGACACGGGTCGAGAGCCACAACTATCCGACAGTTCTCACTCAGTCTTACACCGGGAAGGGGCGCGTGCTGTTGAGGACCTGTTGGTCTTCATCCTGCGTGTTTATTCCCCATGGCCTGGTAGCTCGGATTCAGGTACCCATTTAGACAGCAATAACATCTGTTATCCAACCATGACAAGACAACGTTGCTTAAGATGCATCGCATTTGTATAATTATGTTTGACCTATCGCATTTCCCATACCAATTACATCTATCACGCATGTAAGTAGCCTCATAGTCGCAATAGGTCCTCTATACTATTCCACCTCGCATCCAACCAAACAACAATGTACTTCGGCTGGGCGTAAGCATGCACTGCTGCGCGAATCATAGTCAGCTCGGAACCCTGCTGCGCAGAGCACTTTATTCGGGGCCAGCGGCGTCTTTCCGGGCGCGCCCAGTGAATCTGGGCTTTCTGGGGTCGAAAGTACCCTACGTCAGCAGACGTTAGTTAGCCTTGCGCATCCGCAGTGTAGGGTCGACATCATGACTGACGCGGATCTGCAACACCGTGCCATGCCGCCTAATACGAGACATAACGCCAAGCCGACAGCTAAGACCAGCAAAGCAGCAACCCCCACGAAGATTCCTACTATACCTGCTGCAACCAACCGGTTCCCAAACGAACAGTGTGTGCCACCCGAGAATTTTAGGCCAATGATTTGGTCTCCGCCATAGTTCTTGTTGTTGTGGAATTGGGCTCTAGGCGGTCCATCTTCTTGACCCCGCATTGTGGTTGTTATTATTATTATTATTATTCTGCTTTAGCGACGTGGCCCATTATAGCTGAAAACATGTGTTAGTTCCGTGATGTTCTAGGTGGGGGGAAAGTCGCATTTTTATGTAGTATCCAACGAAAATTGGATGCCTAACTTTAGAGCAGCCCATCAAATTTGAAGCGCAAATTTGGTAGATTTCTATGGTAAATTCCCCTTCGTAAACACTCCTCCCCTAGAGACACTGCCCACTGCCACAATAATCAATTGCCATTTCCCCGAAAACAAAAACAGCCTCATGTCCAAATCCCCTACGAGGGAATCTTGTCATTCTCGCATATTCTCGTACAATATAATCATAAATCATAAAAGTTACTTATTGACGAGGATAATCCATAGCACCAGCTCTACCTGCTCCAGAAACCCACACAGGCCGTCAGATGCAAACTCCCACTGAGACAGATAATTAGTCATTCTTCGACGACTAATACATACAAAACCCTAGCAGAGAACCCGATACACTTGCTGGCAACAAATTTCCCATAGCCCACTGACGACGACAGGTAGCCCTGAATGCGAACTAGTCGCATTTGGCGGTGTCTCCTGCTCTTACAGCCATTAGTGGCATACAATCCCGAGAATCTGCTCACCTCCAGTCTTGTTCATGTTGTTAGTGTAGGTCCCAGCGAACAACCTAGGCTGAGCACCTTGCTTCACACGCTGCCCGATAATCTGACTACCCATGCCCGAATGCACATTCTCTTGTGCATGAATGTTGGCAGTTACTTGACGTATATCTTCTGGGCAACTTGGCCCGACGTCGGCTCCTATGACCTGTACGTCGTTGGTGATGGTGGTATTACCCCATAATAGGGCTTTCTGAGGAATAGAAGGATAGTCCGGCTCATAGTAAGCACTGGGAGGCACATCAACTTGCCCGAGTCCCGTTCCAATGGTGTACAGGTTGTCACTTCCATGGCTGGGCGTAGTCGGACCTTGAGTGTAACTTGTACCGCTGTGGGCTCGACCACTGCCAGGTCGCTGTGACCTGGGCATTGAACCTACTCCACCGTATCCGCTTGGCCGACTGGAGATGTGCGGAGATGTGTCGAAGGGAGCCTCAAGTTCCACTTTAACGTCAGTAACCTCAAGCTCATATCGAGGGTGGATATCTTTTGTGCCACTGCCGTCGTCTGTCGTAGTGTTTGTTCTTTTCAGTGTAGCTAACTTCAGCCTAAGGATAAATACTCGTACTTGTTCCACGATGAAGACGCGACTGGAGAAAGACTCCTTCGAAGGAATCGATGATGTATCATGTCCACTCTTGCTCTCACCGAAAGTTCGACTTCGCCGCTTGTTGAGGGCGGGGACCATATTGGGACTAAAGATGTGTGTGGCAGCGCGTTGAGTTATTGATAACGCTAGAAAAAATGGCTGAGCAGCTTAATGGCTTAGATGGTAAAGTACCGGCGATATGGGGTGCTGACGGGGCCGATTTGGGTCGGAGACAACGTTGAACGAAAAGTGGGAGAGAGGAAGCCAGAACAGGGAGGGAGCCCACTCAAGAACTCTGCGTATATATATAGATAATATATAAATATCTCACAACGAGCGGGGTTGTTGCATCTACTTGGTATTATTCGACCCAATCTCGGTGGTTGCTGCAAGGTCTGGGGTATAAAATAGCTAGACAAAGTACCAATAGTAGGTTAGAGCATAGTGCGAAGAATACCGATTACGGCGTGTTGGTATTTAAATCGACTGTATCGCATGCTCCATAACTTATTCCAAAAAGTAACTAATGCTAAAAGAAAAGAGAAAACTTCCTCGATGGAAATGTCCAAGTTCCCGAGACGGGAAGCTTCCCTCGCGACTGCGGCGGGATATCGATACACCTGGCACGCTTCGAACTCGGTAGCCCTGGTATTTTCGTATTATGACCTAGGTAAACCGGGCGCCACTGTGAAGAAACATCAGACACCGGGTGGTGAAAAAGCGCAAGCGAATGTGCTTGATGCGGCTGTATATGCATCAGCATGCCATTTGCAGGGGCTATGTGCCAGTCAACAGCAGCCAACAAAATGGCGGCCCCCATGAACACGTAGCATGCCAATACACTAGCGCCCATGCTTTCGGCAATACCACTCTACAAACCTTTCGGGATCATTGATTGCGAGCTTGAGCTCACCTCACCGGTGTTTCGAAACCGAGAGGGGCTTCTAAGCCATGATGTTGGACCAAAGAGGAACCATTATGTAGTAATACCTGACCAAACAAGGTTTAAAATCAACATTAAACAGAGTAAGAATAATAATATGTAAGTTATTAATTTAATAAGGCTTAGATAACACTGAATCTGTCGATACCTTTGGAACCACGAGATGTCCTAGGTATGGTTGGAATGGAAAAGCTTTCGTTTGGCATTAAGTCACTCTGGCGGGAGATAACTTCGAGAAATTGAAGGGGTTTTTAATATTTTTCTGGCCATGACTTGGCATCAACTGCCCTTTTCCTTCAACTCAAGCGAGGATAACAGGAGTGAAATGATGGTTGTTGGCATTGCTGAATTAAGCTGTCGGGGACTAATACACCTTCCCCAGGTCAAATACTAGGTTTTTATTGGACTTTTACCCAGGTACTGTCTATGTGTATCATGAAAATACATCTTGTACGCATCTAGGATCGTACTTAATTGTTTGTAATTCCCTTATAGATAAACTTCTGCATTTTCAAAATCTTTGGTGTGACTTTTCCTTATCGACCAATACATTATGCTAGTTGTAGCATTTACAATATACACAGTACAAGTGGGTGGATTTGTGGTACATGCAGGAACTTTTTCTAGTACATATCACTCATTCTACCTACTAGTCGACTAACCTAGTCACTAGATAGACTCAAGACTCACTAAATGTATTGCTTATGCCAAAGAAATAAACTCTCCCCTTTCTCTCTTCCTTTTTCTTCAACTTTTGACTTATCTGGACCTTCGGGAAAATCTCTTAGGAGTGCTTGGTGATGGCCGGCTCTCAGGGTTGAGTCTATACGACGTAATGAAGGGGAGCGCGCGCTGTGCCACCTTCGACCAAAATCAATAGCAAGACGAAGCGCTGACGGCAAGGGGTCGAGAAGTTGGGCGGAGAATACCGAAACAAAAAAGTCTGATGCGCTGCTCGAGGGGTCACCAGCCTTTGCGTCAGAAACTACACATATTACTAACATTGACAATTATATGTGTCGTTGTTGGTTGCTTAGCTCGTTCGAACAAGACTACTCCACTGCTCCCGAATGCGAGGAGCTACTATCTATAGGTAGTGTGCGCATGGCCGGCTCTCCACTTAGACTAACATCTTCGTCATCCTCTTGTAGATCCGGACTAGCTAACCGTCGTTCAAGAACAATAACAATAATTGCTTCTTTCTTCCCCCTTTTTTCTGTTCTCATCTTTATGCTCCTAGAAACACGCCGTTACCAAACGTATGAGTTTAGGAACTAAGATAACCAACTAAGCTTCCTCTGACAGAATCCCTTCTTTGAACGTTGCTATCTCGTGGAATAGATACCATCATTCATACATTGATCTTCGCTACGGCTAATTTAGCCATACAGCGCTGATCCTTTTCTTACGCACTTTAAGTTTGAGCGCAGAGCGCCCCAATCTCAATCTCAATCTCAATCTCAATCTCAATTGTAGGCTGGCTGGGTTCGGATAGAAAACCCGCCGAGCTTGTATTAGGTAACTCTTCCAATACCCCTCTCCAGCCCTAACAGGGTAAGCTACCTACTAAGTAGGTAGGCATCGCCAAGATCGGGGATAACTCGTACTACGTAAGCTCGCATTCTCTTGCCTTCGGACCTTATCCGGGATTAGCGCGCGTGAGAGTCTCGCATTCTCTCTTCGCATTCTCTTCGCATTGAAGTCAACAACCTCCTAGTTAAGTTTCGTTGCTCAGTGTTCTCATTCAGCGGAGGATCAATCGAAATAGAAGTAAAATGTAGTTACATCTAGTAGTATATGTATATAAGATAGCTATATAAATGTAGTGTAAACAACCAGTTTCCATCACAATCACCACAATTAACTACCTACCTTCACCAGAATTTCCATAATAGACCTTCTTCTCGATTCTATGTATCTTTATTACAAGTCCTTCTACATCTTTTGCAATACGTTGAAATATTCATTGATAAGTTTTCTCTTCAGTCTGCAGATTTCTCCTTTTCAAAATGGCGACGTCAACTAAACCACCTGCAAACGCCTTCGTAGCGCGTGCTCGAAAAGTCTACAACCCCGTCGGGTTCGCAAAGGGTTACAATTTTATCTTATGGTTCATCTTCGTCGGTGCGCTCTTCGGTTTTGCTCTCTCTCGGCGTAAGTAATTCTTAGAGCCGATGTCCTCGCATGTCTTTGCTACCTAAAGGACGTATGAAGGCTCCTTTTTTGAAGTGGAAATCATTTCCGGGAAAGGTTTCACAGTTTTGAAGCATACACATATTATGCTTAAAAGTAATTACCACTGACTTTTAGTGTTGTAGTCGAGTACCTGAACTTCTGGGGCGTGTTTTGCAATCCCGACGAGGGACCCGGGCAGGGTGCGCTGCCGGGAGAGTGCCTTTACTACACTGAGCAAAGGCGATACCAGATCGGTATTATCCTGCATCTCGCTACCGTAGTTCCCGGTAGCTTGCTTGCATGTTTCCAGTTCGTTCCTGTCATTCGACATAAGGTTATTCTCGTGCATCGCATCAACGGATATATCGTGACACTCCTATCCTTCGTGGGAACGGCGGCAGCGATCGTAATAGCACGGCGTTCGGCAGGAGGTGGAGTGGAAGTTCAAATTCTCGTTGGCTTGGTGGCTATATTCTTCTTGGGCTCATTGGTCATCGCCATCGTCAATATCAAGCGCTTGCAGATCGAGCAGCACAGAGCATGGATGATCCGCGCCTGGGCTTATGTAAGTGCTCTTGCATGATTCAAAAAGACATCATACTGATATCAGGTAATGACAGGGCGGTGCTATAATCACGCTTCGTATCGGCCTGATCGTTGGTGCCATCGTCGTCTCGTCTATCGGTGGCTACTACCTCGCCGAGCCATGTGACAAGATCAACTATGCCCTCCACGGACAAGATGCTACACTATCGTTCTATCCGGAATGTGCGTCTTTCTTCTCTGGTGAAAACCCAGAACAACAGGCAATAGTGAAGGCGAATTACAACGGAAATAATGCCATCGAGGTCGGTGCCGCGTTCAACATTGTCTTTGGCGCTGCCGGGTGGCTGGCCATAGCACTTCATGCTTTCGGTGCCGAGTTATACGTAAGTCGTGAATCTGCTGAATCGGGCTTGACATTGTAAGAACTGAGTTAATGTTTCAATAATAGCTTCGTCTCACACCATCTGAGCACGACCGCCTTAGAAATGTGTCTTACCAACGCCAACTTGAAGCAGGCATGAAGAACCCTGGCAGGGGTGGCTTGACTGCTGATCGGCTCGGTGATGCGGTTAGGTGGGCTCCTCAATCGGCGGCTGGTACTGAGAGTGATGGCGGTGAAACTCTGAAAGAACCTACAAAGCTGATCCCGTCTGCCTCATAGCCAGTCATAGTATTCTGAGACAAGGGTCAGAGTCTCCTTTAGTATCGGTATTCCCTAACTGTCGGTTCCGATAAATGGTCTCATGGAAATTTTTTTTTTTTTTCAAGAATTTAAGTTTAACAATATAATCGGCCTCCTGTCTGCTGCCGCATACTGGAACTCATTGGCACGAATGGCGGTGCCCAACTACTAGTGGTTGAGTTGACATATGGCAATTTCTTCTCGGAGAGCTCGATAGTTGCTGTACGGGAACCTGCGCGCACGCGGAAGGTCACCTAATGGGAGGCCATCTAACGGAAGGTCGCCTATGCCAGACCCCGTGGGGTGCAGTAGCCCTTCGTATTCGTATTCCTAAATCATTGGTATGAAGGCCTATTGCATATGTCTCGGATAGGAAATAAATGAAGCTATTCAGGCAACTGAGATAGTGAGGTCAACGCCAAAAAGGAGAGGGCGTGAGGCCAAAAGGAATACTGTATATATAGCCTGACTCCTAGAAGGCCATGGAAGTCCTTTGGGTAGTTAAGAGTCCATGCGGTCATAGAATATTATTCTCATATTGAGTCATTCTCCAAGCCCTGTTATTCAACCCTTGTGATAACAGTGGACGGAATCAGACCACTAGATATGGGCTTTAATATTGATTTCATCGATATGTTAATAGAAAACTAAGTATTAATACTAGTCTGAGTTGACGTACGACACAAGAAATCGTATGGAAAGATGGCTAGTTATATAATATTGCTAGGATAAACAGTTGAGGAGGGCTTTCCGGTGCAGAGTAGCCGAGCTCTCGTCTACAGGATTTCTCAACTTATCGTTGCGGCATATTCCGCTTTTCGCATTCCTTTCTTGGAAAGTATTCATTGGAGGCTAAGCGGTGTTAGTAGGATATTTTGATTACCTCCTACTTATCAATTTGGTCGGCAGGTAATAAGTAGGTGGCTCGCTACTGCCTATGTCTCGCTCCCTATCGCATAACGGGCTTGAGGTGTATATTTAGGGGTGGTTTATCCCAAATTGTATAAGCTTTTTGGTATTCCAACCAGTTGCGGCTATCGTTGGCCAGGCTGATATCGAAGTTGAAAATGAGTTTAGCGAGGATCAACCGCATCTCGGCATAGGCAAGACTATAAGTGAAGGGTGATGCATTAGTAAGGACTGCCGCTTTCATATAGTGACAGTGGTGTATGGTAGTTGAATGGTATAAAAGAAAATAGGAGAGGCGAAAATTCCAAAGCGCTTGAAGTGAAACTTACTTCCGACCAATGCAGTTTCGTGGTCCGACGCTGAATGCCTGCATAGCCTCTGTGAAAATAAAGTGATTAGTAAATTGTACTCTAGGATTTGGGGTGAATCACGGTTCTGTCACCCCTGGAGCATGGCAGAAACCCATTATTACCCCTCATGGCCTTGGGGGTGAACCTAAAACTTGATTCACGATCAAGGGTATAGGTTATTACTCACCAAGCTGGTCGTCCTTGTACTTAGGGTCATTCATCCATCGTTCAGGTGCAAATCTTTTAGGCTCAGTCCAGTAGTGTTCATCGTGGTTTACAGCCCATTGGACAACTGAGACAACGGTCTGCAAGTAGTTAGTCAATCAACGATTTCTTCACAAAACTTCCTCCCAAGCTGCACAGAGTCGCTAAGACTAATATGAATACGAATAATAGTACGCATATACTAGCCTATAAGGATTGGGGAATAGGTTTAAGCAACGTCTAAGGGGCTCACAACTGAAGATCAGGTCACTTACATCCTGTGCTACGAAGTTGCCGTCGACCATCGCGCCGCCTTTGGGCGACTTCCGGGGTAAGCCAGCCGCAACAGGAGGATATCGGCGGAGTGATTCATTCAAGCAAGCCAGCATCTATAGATCAGGGATTAGCATATTGCTCATTATATGGAAGTCCTCTCATGTATGGGAATTCAAGTGCATAACATGTAAGTATTGAACTGTGTATTTTCAAAGTGGTAGGTCTGTCAAGGCTCACATATGACAGATTGCCGACGCTCGTTAACGTTATCTCGTCGTCACTCTTGAAAGCAGATCGTACTTCTTGCTCCAGCTTTCTTAGCGCGTCGGGATGTGTCGTAAGCAAATATGTGGCGCCACATAGCAGAGTAGCCGTAGTTTCGGAGCCCGCAAGGATCAATAGAGAGGCGTTCATTGTCATGCGTTGAAGATCGAGGTGAAGTTCGTCCTTTTTGCGAATCAAGCCTTCCAAGAAGTCAGGTCGTTCGCCGCCTTCCATGCGCTGGCCAACTTTCTCATACACAATAGAGCGGTGCTTCGTGTCGGCTAGGAGACCAGATTTGCTGGCGAACACCACCGGCACGCTGACGATTCCGCCCAGATGATGTAGGCCTTGGATTATGCCCGATTGGCGGACTGCTCTATTGATTAGCTGGATCCAAGGGTGATAGTTGGAATCCTCTAAGCAACCGAAGCCGCCATCTGAGCCTAAGCTAAGGTCCCCTATGATATCGAAAGTTGCGAAGTTATACCACTCCCGCAAGTTTTGGCTGCTGTTCTTCTTGGAGACGTCCTTTAGACGAGAGATGAGCAAGTCTACGTATCGCCCAATTATGGGTTCCTGTTCACGCATGGAGCGATCACTAAAGCCGTGGGATAGTTGTCGTCGCAGCAAGGCGTGATCAAGGCGGTCTGAATTTATGATTGATGTTGGCAAATGCGGAAATATCTTATAAGTGCCCTCGTATTTCGGGAACTCCTCTTCGCCGACCTTCTTATGGCCATAGATATCACGCCAAGCTTGAGGGCTGCTGAAGGCCAGCTCGTTAGGTCCGACGCGAACGACAGGGCCATACTGCTTGTGCAACTCGGAGACGTGGAAGGGTAGACGACCGTGCAGCTGCCAGAGAACACGAGGGAGGACCGTCATACGATGAGAAAGAGGACCGGGGAATTTTCGCAGCGGGTGTAAGAGTACATTATACACCATGCGTCCTATGAGATATACAATTCCCTTTTCCCCGCTGGTCAGTTTATAACTCCTCCTTATAGCGATGAAGAAATCATAGTTCTAAGCGTCTCGCGCCCTTACACGGCAATGGGAAAGGTGAGCTTACAAGTATTAGCCCATTTCGGGCAATGTCAATTACACCACCCATTCTACAAGTCTCAATGACTTAAAAGAGAAATGCTGATAGTATGCTGCTCAGTTGCTCTTGGGAATAACGTCCTTCAGTGAGGGGAGGAGAAAAGAAGCACACTCGATAAGATTCGAGTAGAGTTACTAGCTCCGTATGTATCTTTTAGAATTGCCGTGAGAAGATGGGGTCTCAGGTCATTATATATCTCGACTGTTCTGTGTATGGGGTAGTGTAGGCGGGGTTTATATTGCCACGACGAGCTACAACGTCACTTGCCTCTAGTATACTAGAGCGTAGTCAAGATAGGAATATGTACCCGCAATCAAAACTGGGAGCAATCGGTGAACGTTGGCGATTGGAGCGGGCCCGAACTATAGACCCGAACTCTCTACGGTGTTAAGGCCGGGTTTCATGAAGCTTCCGAATCCGTATGCATGTTGTCATGTCATTGGTGGTGATATTGTACTGAGTAGCATACGTAGTAGATCGTGGTAGCAGTGGTAGTGGTGAATGGTTCACAACGAGCATCAAGATAACACTGCCGTCCGGGATACCTGCACCGGCGGAATTCCGGTTTGTCATCAACCCGGAGACATGTAATGGCGGCCATTCTCGCCTCCGTCTTGTTTGGCCTGTTGAATTAGGTTACCGATTGTATACGATTGATCGACAGTCTGACCGTCCGACCGTCCGCAACTTGCGGAATACGCACAAATTATTCGCACATTCTACCCAGCTTAATTGAAAACATGGAGGCCTGGTTTCGTTCCCAACTCCGCCCAGATGCGGCAGCCAGTGGGCAGCTGTGGCATTCGCCAAACCCCCTTCTTCTGCAGCAAAGCTGCATAGGCACGCGTGGTGTGACTAATGAACTATGCACACGGTTACTGTAGAACATGGCTACGGCTGCGTCGTCAGTCTGCCCAGTATTAAAAAAGTTCTCGGCAGGGTGTGGACATTGATGCTGTCGACAGAATGGAGTAAGCGATCCGATCTGCTACCTATTATCTATTAGTTCTCTGTCAGGGGTCACTGCACACCTGTCTATCCACGCTGTCTGCCGCGTTCGGGACTTTCCTTGACCCACTGTCGTGAACAATGGCCATGCAGAATTAGAGATAGCGCTATAGCGGAGGGTGAAGGGTCTATCGTCCGGTGTTATAGTGTATATGAATGTACGGAAAGCCCCTCTGTTGAGACTAACCCGTCACAGACCGGATACTCTGAATCTCGCCAGTAGTAAATCAGCGTATAAAAGGAGAGGTCCAACCGGGGAGACAAACTGCGTTGCCGTTTGTTTCATACCATACCTAAGCCATCTAAGGCTTCTAAGCCATGACAAGCGTACATATATATGGGGTCGAGCGTTAATAGCGTCATGCCGAGACGTTCTAGCCGTTCAAGTGGAATAGCACCCATGTACACTACTGAGTAGAGTTCTTACTTGTAGCTTATCCCAGGCCGCTCTGCCCGTGCACTGCCGATCTCCGCGAGCTACTGTAGAAAGATCGAAATAAGATGGAGAGATATCATTGCAGTATGGCCTGACTTGGTTTACCCTAACAGTCATCCTAGTCAGGTTGCGTATTTTATCGGTACTATGCATATTATAGTACTGAGTATATGAGATATGGTGTCAGTATGATATGGGTCTGACGACCCGCTGGAGTAGGTAAGATGCGTGAAAATCGTACCGGCAAAGTGGCGGCCGACGCAGAATTCGGGGTTTATTATCTATCCTTACCCTTGCTGCAACGATAGCATCTTTCTCTGATGGGCTTATTGTATGCAGTACTTGATAAACGTTCCTCTCAGTGGTCGATCGGTGTGGCTCAGACACCCGAACCCGTGTCACAAGACCGTTACACTAAACTCGGGCCCGTTCACTTTTCGGCACTTTCGGAGAGCGTATCTAAACCGTCAAAGCCACTTAAGTATAATGGAGAGACATGGCCACCGCAGAGAGGTACTACGTACTAAGTAGTAGACGTAAGACATTCAGCATGTCTTGATTGGCTGATATTATTCGCATCACAACCATTCGGTGATTATATTTTCCAACTTCTAGTATAGATACCCAAGATTAGTATACCCTACTTATGTAAATCCCAGACTCTTTACCCCACAACTAGACGCACGATTACCTGTCTTCACATGCTTCTTTCTCGCCTAATTCCCCCAGAAAGAATCCTAGCTCATAGTGAATGAGGGCTTTATAAGTAAGTATCGAAACCCTGTCAAATATATATACTGCGAACAGCGCAAGACGTATCGTACGGGCGCCAAGTCAAGCCTTGAAATCAGAAGTCTACTCCCGCTTCTCGGATGATGCCGCTTACACGCACACGCTACGCTACAAACTAAGTAGGTACTGGAGTAGTGCAGGTGAATTGTGTGAGTGGCTGGAGCACAAGTACATAATCGTCTTATTATAGTCTTGTAAGTCTATTATATAGTCAACATCCCCAACAAACATTTTAGAAAGTCTCACGGAAGAGGAGGCATCTTGGAGTTATCTTTCATTATGGATTAAAGGAGTTTCCGAAAAATCAGGCTGGTGATCAGTGCCAAGCTAGTATAGGCGCAGTAGGTAGAGGCTGACTCAGGATAAGCGCATTATGTTGCTCCCTGCGAAGATCGTAAGCCTTTCGAATTAATGCAGGTACGTATATTAATAATACCAGGAGACAAACCATGCAGGTGGGAGCATGGGCTAGATCAGCTAAGAAAGTCATAGGTGTTGAATTATCAGTTATGCTGTTCATTCCTTTCTGTTAAAGAGAGCAGTGTGTAAATGCATCCTCAATAGAAACGGCTCAAGGGAAACGCTTCACAGGCTCTTCCTCTAGGAGACAGGCCGAGCCTACGCATCCTAGAACAGCTGAATAAACAACTAATTAGGTTAGGAACTTGTCCAGGCAAAATAAATGCAACTCAATTCATTTCGCGAGTATCCCCTTGATGCTAGTATCCTAGCTATCCCTTCCCCTATATTCCCTAGAATTTCTCGCTGTACTTCAGTTCCAAGACTTTCTTTATGACTTCTTCGTCGAGCCAAACCAAAGTTAATTATCGCGGAAATACTCCAGGAAGCCCAATAACCCGTGTCCTGGCAAAATCTTGCCACTGTTACCAAGGTTAAGACCTGGGAACATTCATCTGAAATATCTACTACAGATACCCTCAAATATCCTTCAGCGACCACTTAAGTAACCACTTAAGTAGTATAATACGTCTCAACCCCTGAAAATGCAGAGGAGCTAACTTTGCTGATCTGTACTCGGACTCCAAGAGGCCTCTGCTAGAACAAGGCGCGAAAACATCATGCTTGGTGATATAAATAGCCCATTGATTAGCACTACCGCAATCGGGTTCCTCGAAATGTTCCCTAACGAAGGGGTACTGTCGTTCGGGGCACACTTCTTCAAACCCGGGCCACCACATAGGAAGTCGGATAGGATAGAGACTCGTCGCGACTTGGCGGCTTTCGACTGAAACGTAGAAGTGTGGCGAGCACGCGATATTGCGAGTGTACATGAATCTTTTTGTTTCGTCGTGGAATGTCACGGTCCGGTCTCGGTTGTGATCCAGGATTGATATTTCCCACACAGAGATCCGCAGTTCTGCCGGTAGCATGTTGAAAAGAGGAAACTGCGTCAAAGATGACATGGCGACTGATGTTAAGGAGTATGAGGAACTATGGAAGCAATGAGTAGCCAGAAGATCCGAGATGGTGAACTTGTAAGGAAAAAGTTGCTGCGTCGAGATCTGACTTTAATGGTCACAGGCTGTGGGCGATTCGACTTTTGCCTCCCCTTGTTTTCTTACGAATCTGCCGTGTGAGAGATTCAGCACTAAGGGCGACCAATGCATGAGCCGAAGTCGCTCCTCTATCAACAATATCGAGGAAGTTTCCCTATAATCCGCATGAAAATTCTCGTCGTGCCTAGATGGTTTTTCCACCTGACGAGCACAACTTCAAATGACAGAAACTGCTTCTGCCGGGAATGACACTAAGAAAAACGGCGTGAATGAATTAGAGAAAGAAGAGAGCTCAAGTGTGTGCTAATTGTCGAGCGAGAGGATCTTAGTGCGGGTCAGACCAGCGATGCTGCCAGCATCACAAGGTCTTGAGTGTGTTCAAACCCCCCTAAGCTCGAGTAGGAGTAAATAATCCCTCCTATACGTTAAGTCACTATCTACTATCGTGACAATTGAGGGAACTTACACAAGGTGTGAACATACAGTGGTGACGATTAATCTAATGAGCTGATAACCGAGAATATGCATGAGAAGTCTCAGTTCGATGAAAGGTAGGTACACGAAAGTGAGGCGGAAAATCGAGAGCTGCTAGCGAGGTGGCTGATTCTCTGTTATAGAGGCTCGGTATGTGTGGTATAGGAGGGGAGTGTTGGCTTTGCAGACAAGGGAGGTAGCCAAGGGGTGTCCGTTTCTTCATTTATTTCTCTATGTAACAGTCGACAAGCCACCAAGGTGGCTATCATGTTTACTCCCTTGCTTATTATCTATAACATAACTTAACATTGTTTCACCAGAAGAGACCTTCACATCATGTGTTAGTTGAAATTTATTTTGATTATTACGAGTAAGTACTTATGTATGTCTCAGTGCTATTTTCGCACGTTTGCGTAAGAACGAAAACTTAGCCGCTCCCTTCTCCTGATATGCAATTGATAAAGATTCATCAGCAAACCCAGGCATTTGGCCAATCCCATCCTGCCTGTTCTATGCTGCCGTCCCAGAACCCCAGCGCTCACTCAAATGCAACCGTTTGCCAAGTATATCCCAGCCGTGGGTAATCTATGCTCTTTACATGACACAAAAGAAACAATGTAAATACAGGGAGACCACGACCGTTTTCTGCAAACCAAACCAGTGCGCCCTCGCCAAATGCCGCTATATACCACAGATGAAAAAACACAGGAGAAAAAGATGAGAGAAAAAAAGAGTAGAGAAAAGGGGTATCAAAATCAACCAATAACGACCTCCTGCGTAACAAGTCCATAGATCCAACTTGCCTCCATAACAGAAACACACTGAAAGCACCATTTATTAACATTACCACCACTTCCCCCTCCCTTAGGGGCGACACCCATCTCGCCGTGTTCGTTGCGAACTTCTTCCCAAACATTGAGTAAAATGCCTCGGCTTCCGAGGCGTGAGAAACACCGGCTACCTAATACGACATCCAATACCACACTAGCCTGGTCTGTAGATTTTTTCGGAATTTTCGTCACAATAATTCGCTTCTCCATGCCCTGATATTTTCTTAGGTTCTGTCGCGTCCCCTGGTCTGGACGCGTCACCTCGAGGTAGCAGTTACCATAGTCCTCCCATTTACTGGCTGACACGAGAAGATGTAGGCGGATCTTGAGGTTGTTGGTTGTGAGGCTCATCTTCACGACAGCCCCGCTATTGGCAGCACTAACGGATGGCGAGCGAGGAGGCGTTCCTGAAGACGATGTATATAACGAGTTTTCGCCACTGCCGAATCGGGGTTGTCGGTGTACTGAGGACATGGCAATATTAAATTGACCACCGCCACCCATGAGTTTCTTGAGAAACGAGGTAGCTGATACGCTGGAGTGAGATGTGCTCCCCGCGGATTGTGACGGTGCGCGGGCCGAGGCACGGTAACTGTTCTTGCGACCGAACCAACTTCGGCGGTGGCTGCTCCCGTCGCCATCATTCTGTGCAATGTGACCCTGTCCAAAGGCCCTGATTCGTGTCTCCTCCTCAAGAGCCTTGTATTTCGCGTTGTCTAAACGAGCTCGATGAACCGCCATATACAGCGTTTCACATTCTTGGAGCGACGGGGCTCGGAAACGGAAGAATGAAGTCTCCACCTTGTTTACCTTTGGATACAATCGAGCATAGCTTAAGACAGGAGACCTTATTTCGATATCGAGAGCTGTGCTTGTTCGTAGCATGACCAAGGGGGTAAGATCCAATGCGATGAGGGGGCGATCTCCCTCCTGACTGGGCGCCTCTGAGCTAGTGTGTGTTCGTTGGAAAGGATAAGCTTCGATTAGGCCCGGCGTTGTCACAATGGAACATATATCTGGCCAGAGATCTTTCCAACATCCGTGTTTGTTGTCCCAGTAGGAGATTGTTGCGAGAGACTTGAAGAGGTATTCCGGCTGCGTGCCATCTACCTTAGATATCTCCTCTTGGGGACCCGATACAGAAGGTGTAGGGGTTGTCGAACCCTCGGAAACAACGGATTCCGTGTAGGATTCGGAGTCTCTCATTATACTAATACCAGGGGTAGCATCAGGCATGTCTGCGGCCTCGAGCTCGTCATCGGAAGATTCGTCGGAGTAAGAGTACTCGTCTTCTGATTCTGAGGAGAGAGAACTCTCAGACGATACATCGGAAGGATAATACTCGTGTTTGAGTGGTGAAGAATTTCGTCGCTTAAGACCCGAGTATGCTTCTGTAGGGGGCGCAAGTGCTGGGGATTTCTTTGCATCCAAACTTCTATGTATCGGTGGGGGTGGCGCACCATCGTCTCTATAAGAGTCGTCCTGGTTATCTTCATCCAGGCGCGGGAACTCGGCATCTATGTCCTCTAACTGCAAATGAGGATGCTGTTCCTCTGCATTTTCTGTAGAGAAATTCGATAGCGAGTGTCGAGATTTCGTGTAAGAATCCTTATTCGTAGCTTTCTCCGAAGACGGGATTGCAGGAGGTGGTCTACTAGGTGAATTAGGATGAGATCGATGTTGACTTTTGGATCCCTTGAGCTCTCTTTCGAGTTGGTTGGAAGAGGTGATAGTCGGCATCGGGTAAATTTGTCTAGGGTACCGTTTCCTCTCACCAACTGGCGTGTCTGAATTCCCAGAACTTGGTGATAGAGGCAGGGCCCCTACGGCAGGCACGACCGTTTCCTTGATAGCTGGCGGCGTTGGATTGCTACCGAGTATTTTTAACCAATCTAAAACTTGGTCCTCATTGTCCGTTGTTAAAGTGATAAGTTCGAAATATTCATCTTTGTAGCCTCTTATCATAACAACTAACTGATGCTTGTTGTCTCCTTTTCGCGCAGAAAGATGATTGCCAGTAATAGGGGCGAATAACAACCATGAGCGGCCGCCGCTGCCAATTTCTCTGATAAGAAGATCGCCAGGATCAGATTTGAAAAGCTGGTTGTCTCTATAGACGAGCTCGACTTGACAGTTAAGTCGTTGGCCATTCGAGTGTCGAAGATCGAGGGAGAATGAATCTTTAGCATAGACTTGCCGAAACCGGTCAATCCTAACATTGTCTGCGGCTGCCATAGTCTTCAAGTCACGGGCCCGGCTCGTATCTGTTTTCTTTGCGTCGTCGTCAACGATCCTCGCGGTCTCTTCCTTATGCCTTTTGCGAGCTTTCTCTTGCAGTGCTTCCCACTTCGATGCGAGAGAGTCGTATTGCGGAGTGCCTGCAACAGCTTGAAACCCCTATTGTATTGAATATTAGAAATTGCGATCAACGACCAAAGGAGCTAGAAGGCACTTACCTGAATGAACTTGGTTATCCATTTAGTACGAACTAAGGGGCGTTTTAAGAGATGTGCCACATCTATCCGATCACCATGTTCATTAAGAATATCACCTTGCTCGTTGCGTGGTAAGGCACCTATAAGTGAGTCTTCGTCATCCGGTGATGCAGGCGCTAAATTGACAATGATGCCTTGAAATCCAAGACGCCACACATCAAGATAATCTCCGTATATCGGAGTAATAGTTTCTAGCCACTGGGGTAGTCTGTGTAGATCGGTTAAGGGGCATCGCCGATGGTGGTTCTTGAGCTTTTCGAGAACTATGCCCATACTCACCACTGCCTTGGGCAGAGGGTCATCCTTGTGTGTGCCTTTTGGAGATATGAAGAGGTCTCCCGACGGACCCTGTTTCCCTTCGACGAACTGGGACAAAAGAACCGGGATAACTCCATCAACAAGCGTTTTGAGCTCTCGAGAATATAAATTCTCATCCCTTGAAAACTCTCGCAAAAGGTTTTCTACGGTGGCGCCATGGAGATGATTAGATACTCTTCTGACACTATGGGCAGAACGAAGACTTCGACTTCGGCTAGGAGTTTCGTCATCATTAGGCAATGAGAGCACCGATACCAAATCAGAATGTTTAGTGAGTCGCCTCTTCAACCCAGGGTTCTGACTTCGTTTGCGGGAAACTGCAGAACTTCTACTTAAGCCGGTACTCCGCGTTGTCGTAGTATGAGTGATAGTCGTGTCAGAAACCATTGAAGTTAATTCCGATTCCAACGTACTAAGGATTTCGGGGTTGGAAATGATTGTGGAAAGTTGATGAAGGCCGTTGGTAGGCGGCCGTCTTTTTGGATTAAGAGGTTTGATGGACTCTGTTGATAAAGTAGAATCTTCTTCGTCAGAAGGAGTTGGACTCCGCCTTCTACCCGAAGACCGGGATGGTTCTTGATACCCAATTGTTCGGTCGCTCTCATCGTCTACTACCTCATCATAGCCTGAATATTCCATTCGGTTCGGGACATGGACGGTAGACTCTCCACGAAATGCATCTCGGATCTTCTCCTTGAGGCCTCTTTTAGTAGCGACTTTCCCAGGAGAGGACGAGGCTCTCGTGGCTTGGCTTCTCCTGAGCCCAGATGGTGACGGGGTTTTCGCCGGTTCATCACGAGGGTCTTCATATGAAGACTTGGATGTAGACTTTGGCTCATCTGGCTCCTGATAACTATCGCCATCTTCATCGGGAGCTTTGGAGATACGTCGCGAGGACGAGGCAGAACGACGCGCTTTGCTCTCATATGCCCATTCTTTCTCGACTGACTTCTTTTGAGGCTCATGACTCCCTTCATTTTGACCATCAACAAATGGATCTACGGTTTCTTTCAGCCAATTTTCGATATTTGGTGGTTGATTGACGACAGGCTTTGGAGGGTCGACCTTCTCCGCCAAAATCTTTTTGCCCTCATTTAGCGCTTTCATGAAGACGTTAGTAGCGCCCTTGAAGCTAGACTGTCTGTTTGCTTTTGGTTTCGCCGTTGGACGTCCGCCCCGCCCCCGAGGCAGTTCTAATTCGCTGAAAGCAGAATATCCAAAGGGAATATCCGCAAGGGACTTCTGTGGTATACTAGATGGTACTTCTGATTCATCTTCTGAACTGCTACTCCATGACTCGGTACCGGACACATCCTCGGTCATCGTAGTTCTGGTTTCGGCCATGCTCTTTGCGCGCCTTGTTCGACTATTGGACGGCTTCTTGAAGCTGGCTTTAGTAGATGCACGTGTCTTTGTTGGGGTTCTAGATTCGTCCGACTCCAAATCTTCTATAGTTTCAGTACCTGCCGACCGTGATCGACGACGAGAGATGTTTGTTGCACTAGGACTTGCTACCCTTGAAGTCCGTGCTGAAGCCGCTCGAATAGTGCTCGAGTCCCTAGGCGCTGGGGGAACGGGGCGGACTCGAATTCCATCATCAGGAAGAGCCCTTGTGTGAGACTTCTCCTTCTTGTCATTTTGGCGAGTCTCGTCTACATGAAGAGGTCTGACACGGATACCATCATCTTCAATTATCCTTGACTTGTGAGACTCGGAGACCCTGGTGCTTTGGACATCGCTTTCGCTTGGGATTTCACTGGGTATGGACTTTACACGAATTCCATCACCACCCCCGGCCGACTTGCTACTTGATGATACGTATGAACGTTTGCGTGGTTCATCTGGAATTTCCACTCTGCTCGCCCACTCTTGAATTTTCTGGGAAACTGGTGGGTTTGGGTTCGAGCGCGATAGGAAATCCTTAGGCAGAGGGGAACCACTACCTTCACGGTGCTTTTCTTTCGGTGCAGTATTTTTTGAGGGACTCTCAGATTTTTTGACCCAGTTCGTGTCACTCACGACTCGCTTCTTAGGCGGGCTTGTGGGCGCGGGTTTTTTCTGGTCCCCCTTGCTGGATACATCACCTTCCGTAGTTGGCGCGATAGGTGGCACGTTTAACGGCGGTCTTTTCTTTTGGCGCATTTTAATCTTTATACGATCTTCCTCGGTAACGCTTTCCTCGTCTACCGGTACGTTGACTTCGCTAGGCTCGCTCGGAGCAGCAAATGGATCGGCCCGAGCGATTGCTTCTGCGTTTGCTTTCTGCCATTTCGTGACTCTGTCGCGGACGCCTCCGGGAGCTTGGATTCGCTGCACAGAGGCCTCCCGCATCTCCTGTTTGACTGCTTCAAGGCTCATTCGCCGTTGTCGGATTACCTCTTTCGCCGCCTTCTTGTCCGCCGCGATACGAGCTGGCGACGGGCGACCGAGTAGGAAGTCGTGGAGAAGGGTAGGGGGTGGCTTTATCGTCGTTGCTCGACGACGAGCGGTGGGTGTCGTTTTCTTGGGAGTGCCATTTTCGTCGGGCGCCGTGGCGTCCGTGTCCACGGCATTGCTTGCACTGCTTGCATCAGTACTCGCGGCATCGGGGTGAGCGGCGGCGGCGTCAGGGTGAGAAGATTGGAGACCCGAGGGGTCAGTATCTCCGTCGACTGGATTCGGGGCTGTCATCTAGACGGGATGTTAACGTAAGCTCTCGCAACATTCCTAAAAGTCTCAGATGGTCGGCCGAGAGGGGCGGGATCGACATGAGGCCCGTGGCAAGACATGGATGGGGGTTCCTGTCCTCGGGACGTTGAAGAATTGCAGGTGTCAGGTTGCTCGCTCACCTGGTCGCATCATACTCCTAGCTCGTTCAATCTACCAGTATACTCGAGGCAGGATGATTGACTTGGTTTTGTTTATTTTCGTGTCAGAGCTCAAATTTGCAGGGCCGTGATGAAGCGGAGCGGAACTCAAGTGCCCAATAGAAAACGGTCGAGCTGTTTGCCGCTCATTTGCATCGAGGAGATGGCCGATGACCGACGATGCAGCCAACTCAGTGCCTGGATCGTAGTCTGCAGTTTGCAGCTCGGGTTTTGGGCCGAGTTTGGGAATGGATTGGCCGGCGAAAAACGCCAATTGTATCAAGTAAACAACTGCCAGTAAATCTGAGACCAATTATAACTATGTCAACTACGTAGGCTGAGTCACAGTGACTGGTGTGTGGGGTGCTTCTTGCTGTATGCGGTGCTGTATTCTGTTTTTTTCAATTTTGGTGTTGTGGGAAGGGAGAGAGGGCAACAGGTAGCGTGGACGGGTGATTTGTTGTTAATGCGATGCGCAGAAGCTTCATCTCAATGCTTGGTTCCGCACCCGGTTTCTGCATGTGAGAGAGAGCTCCTACCTACTGCGTATAATGCCATCGTCATCATCCGGGTTGTACTAGGTTAAGTAGGTACGTTTAGGTTGGTCGCTTCCCTAGCAACCAATGGTGGGCTGTCCAAAGGGTAAACAATGCCCGACAGAGTGGGGTGGTGGTTGTTGGCCAGGGGTGCACTTGGGTGCGGAAGTGGGGACTCCCGACGCTAGAAAATGTATTAGGTAGTACTATTAACTATTAACCTACCAACCCTAAATTACGTACGCATAGTACAGTGGCAGGTACCAGTAATATTTCCTTGAGTTGACCTTGTGTACCTAAATGTTGTGAATTCCATCTGAGCACCTGCCTACCCACAAGTAGGTAGTAGTCGAGTGGTTCTTATCCTATTATCCTACCCTGCTATTAAAACCCCCTTAAAAAGCTCGTGGCACAGTTTTATTGTCTCGAAATAGGAAGATTGATGAGTGTCAGCTTTCGCAAGTACCTTAACGCTGTCTCAGCCCGACTTGGCAAGTCATTCCCAATCCCAGGATACGGTACTTAAGTATCGGTGAGTAATTGAATCTCCTTCATCGACCAGATTAGTACTTCCTTTCTATCGTAAGCAAGGCCTTGATCGCTCGAAAGAGGGAAGAAAAGAAAGGAAAATAAATGTGTAGAAGAGAGAAAAAGAAAACAGAAAGAAAATTCAATTCTGTTAAACTGCGGCATTGCTCAGGCTAAACCATATACAACAAGGACAACGACAAGCACTTGGCAATACCTGGGCAGTGCCATATGTTTCACTACTTGGTATTTCACCTATGCACAAGCAGATATCACTGTAACCGCCATTATACGATCCATCGAGGAGCAACAAACCATGCCTAAACAACCACACAACTGCATCGCTACCCAAGAATTAGAAACTGGTTACCAAACGGTGACCCACAAGCTCACTTCATCAAAGCTATACGTATACACTCCAATGAATACTTACGATGAGTTGAGCTAGCAATCAATAGTCGCGTGCAACCGACTTTCGAATCTACGCAGCGTGAAGATTGTCTTCATATGTACTTGGTAGTCGGTGGCGACAAGTCTACTAATAGCATACCGTACGTACCCTGAGAGAAGCACTTGCGAAAAAGAATTGACGGCCCAGGTAGCATATGGCGCTCACCTTCCACTCTATGCGAGTAGCAAGACTCGCCCCTTGGTCTCGAAAGTGAAGGCGCTGGTAGCTCAGCCTTAGTTATCCAATCGCTGGCACATAGTATATCTAAATCTCACTCTCCTGAAGTCATACTTATTCAGTGAGCTTGATTGATCTGGCACATTTCCCAATGATATGACTTCACTCCCTGACACGCTGAGAGTTTGCTGAAAAACGGGCTAGACCTCTGAGACGATACTATTCGACGTGCCTCCCACCTATCAGATGCCCGACCTTTCATAATATGCTGATTTTCTCTACTCTATATATACCGTCGATGCGATGCTTTCATGACAGGTGGCGCAGGACCATCCCTTTAGGATGCGGCGATCAGCCCCTCGCATTATTATCTGAGTTACATCTGTGAGAATTGTTGTCCGTAAGCGACGATGCCGGTCGTAGCACATCTGAGATATGTTACATACGACATACTCCCACCCAAAATCAGAATCCGTTAATACGGGAGCTGTAACATTTTCAGCCTTGTTCCCATTCGATCTCATTTCTTAGGGAGCGTAGGCTAATCTTAAAGACGAGGAAATCATCAGAGCTTTCCATCGAGCTACTATGATTCTGTCGAAATTTGGTTATGAGAAGTGCGATTGAGATTAGGTGAAAAGTAGGAAGAGAACTAAGCCCTTGAATATACTATTTACGAGAAACATCGTCATTGGCAATGACCGAGCTGAGTGAGAGTAGACGGAATATTGGTAGTGTACGTGAGATATATAATTTAGCCCTATAGTGTCCTCTTGCAAACATCTTTAAGTCAGGTTACGATGAAGGTAGCGTATCATTTATTACAACTGCCGAGCCGGGGTCCACTGACTTGAGCATCAGTATTACCGGTAGCCGACAGCATAAATGGGAGCCAGTTCCAATATCCGCACAGGCGCCAAGGTGAATGAGGAGAAACGCTTTAAGCTTACATATATATCTCCAAATGACAGTTACCCATTAACTTTCATGTAATCCGCATCTAACCGTTTGAGGTAGAGATAAATAAAAGATATCTTCGAAAATATCGTTTTATATCTGCTGATATTAAAATGGCTTCAGTACCTGGGCTTCCACCTGCATACGCAGACTCTACTTATCAGACAGCTCATGAAGATGTCTTCTCGAAACCGTTGACTGAAACAATCGAGGTGGTTCTGCCTCCTGGCGTCTCTCAGGAAGATTTCTCTCAGGCCATCGAGAAAACCATAGGGGTACTGGGAAAAGATGCCGTTTTCACGGGCGAGGATCTTAAATACTATATTGATCCCTATGATATTCCAGAGGCCGGAACAGTGAGAAACATACCAAGTGCCGCCGTTTGGTAAGAGAACCCTCACCTCGAGAGATTGCGAACGTTTGGCCCCTGTGGCTGACCATAAAAGTCCCTCTTCAGTCGAGGAGCTCCGAGAGTTTTTAAAAGTGGCAAATGAATACAGCATCGCTGTGTGGACATTCTCTCGGGGAAAGAATCTAGGGTACATACGCTCATTACGCATTATAGATTCAGTTCTTTCCCACTAAGCTTCACGCGCTGATGGAATAATAGATACGGCGGGCCAGCGCCCCGTACCCCAGGTTGTATCGCGTTAGATCTCCACCGCATGAACAAGATCATCGAGGTCAACGAGAAGTTCGGCTACATCGTGGTCGAGCCCGGCGTCACCTTTGGAGACCTCTACGATTTCTGCGTGGAGAAGAAATTGAAACTCTGGCCTAGCGTAGCATCCTTAGGATGGGGCAGCGTCGTTGGCAACGTGAGTTTCCTGCCTACTGTGGATGCTGCTCTATATGGCATTAACGCAAGTAGACACTGGATCGAGGCATGGGCTTCATCCCGACCGCAGTACACCATGAAAACATCGCAGGGATGGAAGTAGTCCTCGCGAACGGCGACGTCGTCCGCACAGGCCAATACGCCATGACGACGTCGCCATCAGCCCATCTCACCAAGCTCACCTTCGGTCCTACCATCGACGGGCTGTTCCTGCAGAGTAATCTAGGGATAGTGACGAAGATGGGCATCTTCCTGACGCCGCAGCCGCAATCCTACATGTCGTGCACGTTCGACATGCCCGAGTTCGAGGACGTCGCCACCATCGTCGACGTCTTCGGCGAGATGCGCCGCAACGGCACGCTCCCGGCCATGGTCTACGTCTTCCACCTCAACGAGTGGGCCGCGCTCTTCGGCAAGCGGTCGGAGTGGTGGAAAGGCGAAGGGCCGATCCCGGAATGGCGGACGAAGGAAATGCAGGAAGAGCTGGGCGTCGGGAACTGGAGCGTCAAGTTTGGTTTATACGGTCCTACGGCTATCATCCAGGCTCAATATGCCGAGGTCCAACGTGTTGTCACTGAAAAGGCGCCGACGGGGAAATTGCAGCAGTCGCTGTTTAGCGGAGAGGGCGCGGGGCTTCTCGAGGCGACGTCGGTTCCGCAGCCTCATGGCGGAATAAGGGTGGGTGTCCCGAGTATGTGGAGTATCCCGATGGTAGATTTCTATAACGTCCGGGAGGATTCTATCGGAGCTCACGGGGCGTATTCGCCCATTGTGCCCCTCGAGGGAAAGGTCCTGCTCGATTGGGTCACGGCTGCAAAGAAAGTCTACGAATCGCAGGGATTCGATCTCTTGTGTGATTTCTTCATGCACGAGCGATACGCTGTGTTCGTCTGCATGCTCTGCTTCGACAAGACAAGCGCGGAGCAGCGCGTCGGTGTTGAGAAGATTTTCCAGGGGCTTTTCAAGGAAGGCTCATCGCGGGGTTTTGCGAAATATAGAGCTCACATTAAACACATGGGTATGCCAGCCCTGCCGATTGAGACGCGAAGGGGGCTAACCGACGTTGTTATCAGATCAAAATGCCGAGCTATTCGATTTCAATGATCATGCTTATCGACGGTTCGTCGAGACAATAAAGGTAAGCAGATTATTGTAAGATTCTTGATTTTGGAACTCGTGGATTAACCCGAACTAGGACGCATTGGATCCTAATGGCATCTTGTCTCCTGGAAAAATGGGAATCTGGCCCAAACGGCTTAGGGATTCTAAAGCAAGAACTGTATGAATAGCAAAGCGTACCGCACCATGGGATATGGGAACTTCTTCTCTCACCGGGTATGAAGCGTATGAACGCTGGAAAGTACGTAATTGGCGTACGTTGAAGTACCGGACACCATATATTATTATTTAACACATCTCATTTCATGTCAAGCCTATGATCCACATTGAAGACACATCCTTCGCAAGGAGCGTATGATGGCTTCTAGGAAACTTCTAGGAAACTTCTAGGCAACGAAATAATACATAACGTCATGATCGTAAACCGAATACTCACAGCTTCGCCTTCTGGCCCTGGCTCTCCTTCCACTGCTTGAGCCACTTCTGCCCTTCTTCTTTTCTCTTCTTATTGATATCCCGGGCTTCCGTGGGGCTGAGAACTCCCGGTCCCTTCATCTCCAAAAGCGCAACGACTTCTCTATACATTTCCGCCTTCAGCATACCATACGACCCTTTCGTTCCCTTTGCAACTAATCCCCGATCCTTGATTAGTTTCAGCACAGCATCTAGTTCCCCCACAGCATCCACGATGCCCGCCTCAAGAGCAGCTTTGGCGTCAAAGCGCTTAGCCTCGAGTACGACATCCCGATACACAAGAGGCGTGGCTTTGACGCGGAATATAGCTGATAGTGGCGGGGGTAGCGGCGCGCCAAACTCGAGCTCATTGACACAGGCAAATCCGCGGCCACTACCAGTAAAGACGCGGTAGTCATGGTGCATGGCTAAGAAGATGCCGCCAGCAAAGGCGTGGCCATTAATAAGAGCAACTGTAGGCATGGGGTACGTCAAGAACCTCCGCAACAGCGGGTATAGACTGGTCTCCCAGAACCCGGGCGTCGACATGGCGAGGGTGAGATCTAGGCCATTAGAGTAGAACTTCTTGATTCCCGACGTCGTGACTACGACGCCTGGTTCATGGCCAAACTCAATTATGTCGAGCGCGGTGAGAAGCGCGCGGCAGAACTCGGGCGTGAGCCTGTTGTCGTTTGGCGAGGTGAAGGTGAGAAGGTAGACTTTGGGTGCGGGTGTAGTGCACACGATATTGCCTCCGGGATGTGATGGCCGCGCAGGGATAGGGACTGAGAACAGCTCGGTTGACGCCATGGTGGCCTATGTACGATGAAGTGGTAAATAAATTGATGAATTAATATATTGCGAGAAAGAATGGCCTTAAGATTTGGTTGAGTCCATGTTTGAGAATGCTTGTATCTGAGATAAATACCCAGCTTAGCTATTCATTATGGTCCATGGGAGTATGACCTCGGTATCTCCACTTTAATTCACCGATGTTGGTTGGTATGGGACCCTGAATATCCGATTCGCTCAGCACGGCAAGCGATGGCACGTAAAGTATGTGCATGGCTTCTTGTCTTTACAGCACATTCCAGGCGAATCCTGTCATCTACCAAGGTATCTATCTATCTACCTTTATCTTGATAGTAACTGTTATCTAGATCGATGTTTCCAGTTCTCAAACTGCCATTAACCATCATTTGTACCTGCTTACTACCAGCCAATCAAAGTAGGGACTAAGCATGAATCACATGCTTTCATGCGTCAGGAAGAGGCTATATATACACTACTTAATCTACTCATTTTCTACTATCTCGATCTACCTACCTGGTATACCCATACCGTTTGCTGTTCTATGTGAATAGCATCAGCTCTTCTTTATGAATAAAACACTCATATTTGTTACCTCAATTGTGTGGTTGCTCAGAATGCTCAGAATGCTGTCCCATGTAAGCTCCTCGCACATCTACATACAAGTCAGGCTAAGTGTGAAGGTTGATGGTACTAAGAGATTAAGCGCTAATGTAGGTAGGCTGGAGACCGAATCTGGGGGTGACAGCTACAAATACTTACAAGCAAGTCTGGACAATTCACCCTCTGCTGGCGTTAGATAGAACAACAGTCAATCCAATCTGAACTAGTGGTAGAAGAGAACACAATATAAATCAATAAATAATGGGTTGCACGTTCTATTAGCAGATACTTGACGAATACTACGCTGTTCTTCATATACTAGACATGTACTGTACATTACTAGGTCTAAGGAAAGAAGTGGCATTGGTTTACTCACAATAATAAGCGCTCTAGAAAGGATATCTGTGCTATACGGAATGTTCATCTCATTATTCAGCCTTCTAACATACAAAGGATCTCTTGACTCATTATGGTCAGCGCTCAATGCCATTAATAGATATTAGATGTGTACCACAGAGCACAGAGGCAGGCACTGTAGGCAACAGTACCCCACTACAACAACAGGCAGCAGTCACCCCCACAATTAGAACGCTTTGTACCGCTTTCGGAAAGTGTATATAAACCCTTTCTCCCTCCCACCTTCACTTCCTTTATCCTCTCCTTTTCTTTTCTTCTTCAGCTCTCTTTGCCATTTGGCTTAGATCAAGTGTAGTATCTGTTCTTTTCAGTTTAATCTCTGAAACGGGTCATTGACCCTTTTTTTGATTATACTATTTTTGGCCTCTCGAGCTTTACCTGACGGGCTTGCCCTGGTTTAGCTCCCCCGTGTCCCTGGTATCACACTGCCTCCAGGCGACGCGAAAATGCCTAGTGTTTCTTTTGGTGTTTTCATTGCGATTCTCGGGCTCGCCCCGGGGCGTGAAGAAGGCATCTGGCGACTCATTTCCTTGTATAGAGAACGCTTTTACGGGTATGTAGCTGCATATTTGCTCAGTAGTAAATGTCCGTGGAGTGCCTAGGTAGCTAATCTTGCGAAAGTAGATGTCTCTAAGTATTGAAAAACTGCGCCCACATCGTGTACCATGCAGTCCCATAAAGACAGTGCTTACTGAGACTGTAGTCTGGTCTTATCTTAGAATGCAATTTGCAACCAAGCCCTGTGACAAGACCTGTGAGCCATGGCGATATCTTAGCATCCTACTAAACGACTACATCAATGATTCATCTGTTCATTATGAGTCCCTCATGACTTTTACTCTCCTTTATAATATAAGTCATCATGATAACCATCACATGCCATCCCAATTTTGTCTAAAGCCAATCATATCGGCCTTCCACCAGGCTGTCTCACGAGTATCATACCCTTATCTGACTGCAGTCCATCGCATCGTGCCTAGATACATAACTGGTGCAGTTGAAATCGCATCGCACAATCCCTTCATTTGAAGCAGAGAAATTCTGCCAAGCTAGAGAGATGGTCCATGTTCTTCTTCTCCATTCTCTCGATAGCTTCGCGTCTGTTATAGACCGCCCGCACACCCTCCTCAAAGACGCCAATAATGCCTTGTCCCGTCTTGGCGGAACACTCGACGTATCTAGTGGCGCCGATCGCAGTAGCCGTCATCGTGCCCTATGTACCCGTTAGAGTCAACTCTCGTAGACCGACCAGATGCTAATCAGCGCAGGATACGAACCTCAGTAGCCGTGACGCGCGTCTCGAGGTTCGGATAAAGCGGAGCCCAAAGACTCGCGCCTACGCGTTCGTCCGTCTTCGTGCCGACGAAGATGAGGGGGGCGTCGCGGGTATAGCGCCGGATCTGCGTAATCCACTGTATTCGTCATTAACGATTATTTTAATAAAGGGAAGGGTATGACATGTTGCGCCAGACAGACGAGTAAACATCGGAGCACGAACCTGAGTGCGCGCGCTGTTGAAGGACCGCATGTTGTTGACACTGAAGCAGAGAAACACGGCGTCCCAAGCTAGATAGCTGAGACGCCCAAGTTGTTCCAGTCTCACGTCGCCCGCCGTGTCCCATAGCTCTATATCGGTGTTCTCCCCATCTACTGCGACTACCTTGTGGAACAGCTCGTATTGCGTCGGATTGTAGTGCTAGATAAAAATTAGATGATCGCAGCCTGGAAGCGGAGGATGTGTACGTGGAGGTAGATACCGGAGTAAAAGTGTCGCGATAGAAACGCCTATGATGATCGAATTAGCAACGTGAGATAGAGAGATGCAGGGAGAAGGGGTTGGACAATGAAACCACCCACAGAAGAACGCTGGACTTCCCACATCCAGCATCGCCCACGAAGACGAATCGCATCTTAGGACGGTCGATGAGCATGAAGCTTGGGGTCCCGGGCGAAGGGGTCGGCTCCGGGGCCGGGGTATCTCTACGAGACACATATGAGTCTGGTCTTTTTGAGAATCTGCGGTGCTGGGGCGGTGTAACAACACGCTGGCAAGCATTGGAGAGCCGGCGGACGAGGCCGCGGCCAGAGTTCATGAGCTTGCTGCGGCGTGATTCTACCGTTGGTCGGTATCCTGCTGATGAGCATGTCCTTGCTCGTTTATGACGGTGGTCTTCGAAGCTAGAGTCGTCGTCGGAGTCATCGCAAGCCTATGAGGCAGGTCAATTTTCCAAACATGCCATCGAAGCAACAACAACAGGGGTGGAATAAGCCCAATCATTGGCCAAAGGAGGTACTCACGAGAGAGTGCTTGAGATTTTGGTAATGAGCCGGTTCAATAGGTTCTTCGTGTCGCATGTGGGCTGGTAGACCTCTTATCCAATGTAGAATAGGCTCGCTCGGCTTCCAAAAGTCAGAGATGGAAAAGGTGAAGTTCATGGTTGGTACGCGTTGTTGCTGTGCTTGCTTTGTTGACAAGCTGGCATCTGATTTGAAAGGTGTGGCGAACGGGTTGGTGTCCATCGCTGTTGGTAGAACAGTATGACGGTGATCAATCACAAGCGGACATAAAGATGGATGGGGAAAGAAAAGGTCTGAAGGTAGGAGAGCCTGTTCTGGAGGAAGTAGGTTTGTGTACAGACGCGGTCCCTGTTGATATGATTATTGTTGACGGTTGGTGGTCGTTGCTACGGTATTGTTGGCCATCCTTATGAGGCACGTTTATTCGCAAGCTTGTTCCTTCCCAAGGTGAAGAGAATGATTGCTAAGGGGAGACAAGTTCATGTGCACGAGAAACACCAAATACAGGCTAGTTAACCCGATTCTCTCGATCCTCTGCCCCAAGAAAAATCGAATGCAAGCTATCTTGAGGGCTATTCAAAGCCATGACTCCCCACCCAGTCTTCTGTCATTATATAATGGGGCCGCCTAGGTAGTCAGTGCTACCATTGAGAACTTGGTTGGGGCATGAGAACACTCTCTGATTTAATACTTTTAATAGAGTCTTTCTAAGATTTCCAACAGTTAATGTATCTGCATATGATTTGCTGGGAGAGGAGGTTCGAGGTATCACTACATCATGACCCTCATCTTGCGGGAGACACACGCAACATCGCAACTCATTAAATCAGAAACTCTCATAAGACATGATTTCCCCAATAATCGACTACAGCCGCTTTCAACAAGAAGCTCGAGAATTTTGTATCGAGACCCTAGCCGGAATCAATTATGAGGCTTCATATATATTAGGTATAAGAGCTAGGTAGGTGCTGTCGCGAGCAGCAATATCGCTCTAATGCCGCCCCGAGCTTGCTCCGTAGTTACGCAATCGGTACGCTGTACTCCGCGCACCCATCTTAGAGACATTTTCGGTGCAGTATCGGTGCTTCGCCGATATAGCCCCACAGGATCCGGGCTAGGGCCGGTATAGAGGCGCAGGAGCAGTCAGCGAAGATGTTGTCATGGCCTTGTACTTAGATACATCAGCAGCCATTCTCGCTTTCGTGTCAGCCCACCCAAAAAACATCTTAATAGTGCGGTGTGTCTACATTAGAAATCAAATTAATTACCTAAAAACCTATTTTCCAATTAATCATGGACTGTTTTAGAAATAGACGGGGGATAGATTCCCCACATTATGACGGCATCTGATTTCTAATCACGAACTCATTTACAAGCAGCCCCTCCATGGAGTGCCACTCCACATCCCTCCCTCACAGACAGTCATATAAAAGTCATATTATCGCATGTGATGAAAAGGAGCCAAGAGTCCTCCAGAATCAAGTCTGTGTCGGAAAGAATTACCCAGATCAAAAAATAAATCTCATCCAAGATGGCTACCCCTACAGACATCCACCTCTACACCGCGCAGACACCCAACGGTATCAAGATCTCAATTCTACTAGAGGAGCTCAATCTGCAGTATAAGGTCTGCATTCCACATGCGATTTTTCTTGAACTTGAGACGCTAACCATGCAAAGGTCACGACCATCGAGTTCAGCAAGAATCAGCAGAAGGTACAGTGGCTTGACCATGTTGGATTAGTGCACCACTAATAATGCTGGAAACAGGAACCATGGTTCTTAGAGATCAACCCCAATGGACGAATTCCTGCCTTGACGGACACTCTCGATGGCAAGCAGTTCCGAGGTGAGTAATATCAAGAATGACATTTTTCCATCGAGCCCTTTTTGCTTGTCTTGGAAGCAAAGTTCACCTATTCAACTATGAGGTTCTGAGGTTTGGTTACTCGTCGTAGAAAGGGGACTTGACTAACATTTAGTGTCTCAGTATTCGAGAGCGGCGCGATGATGCAGTACATCGTTGACCGGTACGACAAGGACCACAAAGTGTCCTACCCAATTGGAACCCCAGAGTACTACGAGACAATCAGCTGGGTGAGCTCACGACCGCACTCAACTTACTCACGAGACGAAAGCTAACTCGCATTAGCTCATGTGGCAGATGGGAGGTCTCGGACCGATGCAGGGCCAGCTGAATCACTTTAATCGTACGTGCTACGACTCGTTTTTAATTTGACCTTTCCATGCTTACGCATCACTACCTAGGCTATGCGCCAGAGAAAATCCCGTACGGAATCGACCGATACAGGGCAGAGGTACGGCGGCTATTCCGCACACTGGACGATGCCCTGAAGAACTCGAAATCCGGCTACCTGGTCGGTGATCGCGCCACTATTGCTGATTTCGCCATTTGGCCTTGGGCTGCTGTGGGAAGTACGTATCGATCTCCTTCGATTCTCGGCGACGCATGATGAACAGATGTAACTAACAGCATATTGCAGAGAGCTCTGGTGTTGACCCTAAAGAGTTCCCGACGCTGAATGAGTGGATCTTGAGAATGTTGAAGCGCCCGGGAGTCGAGAAGGGCAGGCATGTACCCTCGAAGCATGGCTATGAAGACATTCAGAACATGACTGAGGAGGATTTCGAGAAGAAGGCTGCTGCTAACCGCGGTTGGATCTTGAAGGGTCAGAGTGACGAGCTGGCAAAGAAATAAGTGCATGTAGCGAGTTAAATCATTTCAAGTCTTCTGTATAGTTTTGACGGAAGGCTTCCTCTGCAAGTAGACAGTACGTCCACGAGGGCGATGTCTGGCTCTTAATTCGATGACGAGACATCAGTGATCTGTTTATAGTTATAGCGAGTAGCTTCCCTTGACAGGCTTGCGATTCTTATTGAAGAGAAGCCAACATCATGTCGTCACAGCGAAGACGCTTTCAATCATATAACACTGAAGATGCATCACGGCCTGGTGCGACAAGAGTAGCAGGTATTGTTGAAATCATAACTGACTCGCTCATGACAGTCTTCTTTCTAGACTGTCCATGCGTAGGACTTGAGTAAGAATTGAGGTTGATAGAAATTCTAGGTTCAAGCCTTTTCGCGTCAATGTCTTTCATTATTATGGTGGTCGTTCTGTACTCAGGGGAAATAGGCGGGAGTAATAGTGAAGCTATATTTCGATAAACCTATGTAGCCTAGCCTAGGTTCGTATGGTGACGGCGTCCATGATGATACTGTATGCAAAAGTGTTGACAGAAATACTGGTATTTCCACTTACTTCTTAGGAGGTACATGTATACGTACCTGAGCGCATGCGTTACATTTGTACCTTAGGTACCTAGGTACATACACAACGCTTGCGTCTTCATATTCTGTACTTATTAGAAAGAGCAAGTTATGTTACTTCTCTATTCTCTAAACATCAGAACAAGTCACTCAAGATTCACAGACTGCTGGGGTTAAGATGGTGAGTGTATTGGTCACACTACGTGATCGTCATAGACTGGGTGCAAGTACTACCTATCTGAGGTGTGAGACTGGGGCATATATGTGAAGCTAATCCTTAGAGGTCAAAATGCCATGTAACTCCCTTCCGAGAAAACGAACCATCCGTAAATCAATCACTCATGAATCTGATGCAAGAGAGTAGCAGCCAAATCCGCAAAAGTCGTGTGGCCATACAATGCTCAGATGCCCATAGCATCGATGCCAATCGTAGGAACGTAAATCATCTCCGCCTTCCCCACAAACTTAGACTTCGCCATCGTGAATATCGAACGCCATGTCGCCATCGGCGATAGCATCAGCGGTGGCTTCAAGAGCATTCTTGGGCGCCTTGGCCTTGGTCTTGCGTGGCTTGGTCACCTTGTTGTTCGCGTTGTTCGGCTTGGGTCCCTTAACACCATTCTTGTTGGTGCTAGCAGCATCTAGGCCGAGTTTCTTGCGAATCTGATGAAGACGGGTCTAGCACAAGGAGAACGAGATGAGCTTATTGCCGAGAAAATGAAGGAAATAACTCGAGGAGGATCGAGAATGGGTGAGAAAGACATACCTTGGCAACAGCGGAGTTCTTCAGTCCCATCTCGTGGGCGAACTGGTCCCAGTCGATCTCTAGCTTCGCAGGAAGATACTTGAACATAACCGCGAAGAACTTCCCGTCGACAGCGGAAACCTTAAGCTCGGCATTGCCGGTGTTGGAATTGGTAACTTCGTTGTCAGACATGTTGGTTGCGTGTTCTGGATACTTGTTAAGTGGAAGACTGGCTATGCAAAGATGGAATGTGTGAGTTAGTTGTGCTAGTAGAAGTCAGGAACACGGGAAAAAAGGATACCAAGTGACGCTGGTATCAGTCTGGTATGAATTATGAGAGAGGTGGTCGGTTGAGTATTGCGTGTGCATGTGCAGGTGCAGATAACGAAGGCAAGGTAAACACACCACAGATTTCTTGAAAATAGGCAGGAGTATCAGAGTAGGGAGCTTCGCAGGCCCACAGTAGGAGGGAAAGATGGCGAGTTCAGAAACAGGAGATGTAGTGCGGAAGTATTGATGAGAGTAGGTTGACGACGAAGTGTGAAGATGAAGAGCAAGTGAGAGTTGATCAAGGAGAGGGAAATACGAACTTAGGGTAGATGAGACGTTACTTACCTTGTTTTAAGGTTGTAGTTGCGTAAACGAAGGATATGACTCTGGTGCTGGTGTGTGACTGTCAAGTCGCAAGCTGTGGGATTGGAGATAAGTTGATGCTAATTGTTGATGGACAATCAAACTTGTTGAGTTATGGAGGAAGAGATTGGATCTAATTTCTTGTTCGAGTCTGGAAGGGGGCATGGAAATTCACAAATTATCTGTTGATTCAAGAAAACAGAACAGTCGAATCTGAGAGTAAAGAGCACAGAGGTTAATTACTTACTTGTCTTGATAGGGTTTGGTATGTGGTGTAGATGTTTTGAAGGGTAGGCAGGCTGGAGTGGGAGTTGTATGTGGATTTGGAAGAGACGATAACTAAATATGAGCTTGTGCTAGATGAGGCGAAGTACGGAGAGGGAAAAAGGGAAGTAGCAAGTAAGGGAAGGAGTTGCGAACCTGAAGCGCACTTGAGGGAAGTGACAATATCAGCTGGAAACTGGTGTTGTTGTGGAGTTTACGGTTGCTGGGTGACTTATGTACCTATATGTAGGTATTTACGGTAGGTATCTCATAACGATATCCTGAGGACTAGGTTGCCTTCAGCGGAACCATTATGCAGGTAGCACTACCAGCGTTTCGCTCAGTGTGCCTTAACGTCTCACCCAAGGTAGCAGGTATATATTCATACACTACAATAATACAGTTGCTATATATATAGGTACATGCCACGATATGGGCAGTCTATTTTAGCTTCTCTAATATCTTCTCGGCTCTTGTGACCAAGTTGTTGGCCTTCTTCAGATTACTGTATGCATCGGAAGCACCTCTATGGTGTCCCGGAGTCCTGCTCTCAGCCAAAGCTGATGCTATGGTCTCTTCAACGCCTCTCACTGCCTTTCGGCCCTCTTCTCTCACTTCGCCTTCCCAAAACCCACGTGCTGTTTCCCACTGCTTTTGCATTCTTCTCATACTCCATACAATTCCAAGAGCAGCAACAGCGCCTGCCTCGTATAGTGTAGTTGTAAGAGTACCAATATAGACCAGAGCACCCAAGGCAGTGGTCAATCCCGACGTAGTGAGAGTTTGTAGCACAAGCTTCTGAGCTAGTGCTTGTAAAGCCGGTACGGTTTCCATTTGCAAGTAACTTCGGGTATTAGGAATATTCATTGGCCACTTGGCCTCTTGCTTCGACGGCTCAACGAAGCCTGAATCTAAGACTGTATTGTTGGGTTGGATATCAGTGGCGGCTGTTACATTGGAATGAGGCGCTAAGCTGATGTTCGCTTCTCTCATCCGCCCGGCTAAGAAAATGGAACTCCTCTCAGCTTGGGGTAGAAACTTTTGGGCAAGAATGTCGCTCGTGAGCATGCCTACATCATCCACCCGCCAGAACAGCTTCCACCAACCTAATTTCCGCCATCTCCTGCTAGTAAATGCGACATCGAGTTGTTCCTGCAATTCTGAATGGGCGCTCTCAGCCCACTCAGATAAGGCTTTTTCAATGGTTATTAGAGAAGTGTGTGTGCTGGTCGAGGATGCAGAGTGTCCAAGAAGTTTCCTCTCCTCTGCTTGAATAGAAGCTGACGTGTTTCGCAAAATTGAAGTAATAAGCTCTCGAACTGGTGGTTTCGTTACATTGTCGGGGGTCGTGAGAATATCTGCCTTTAACCATTCCACTAATCTAGGGATATTGCTTTGAAACCATAGGTGTTCATACTCGATAGCATTACTAATATTTTTGCGCACCAAGCCCAGCCCAATACTTGCAATGTTGGTATCAATGAGAGTGAATGGCAGTGGACTAGCCTCAGCTGACTTATATTCCGGCATATTGACGGCGTACTTAAGGACCCCAGAGGGTTCCGAATTCGGCATTGCTAATATAGATGCTGCACCGTGAATACCATCGGCCACGACCAATGCCTTGTGAACGGGTGTAGTGACAGGCGTATTTCGGCCAGTACTGGATGTCGGAATATCGACGGTCGGGACCAGTAGCATCTCTTCAAAGCTATGCGGTGCGCCCCCTTCTGACACGAGCGGAGAAGGGCTCGTAGGCGCAAGTAAGATCTCGAGGTTGTGGCCATTCAGAGTGGCGGACGAAACATGGACCTCTGTCAGTAAATTTCCTTGGGTGAGGGAAATTCCCGGCTGGGTTCTGCGCTTCTCGGCGCCAATGCGAATCATCATGGGCTCCGCGAGATCATACTGCTCGACTTCGTGTTCCCAAGCTTCGGGGTCTTTCAGAGGGTCTGCCAACAGGAGTTTCAGGACGTCTCTTGCTGTGCTGGTCGGCGTAGGCCCGCCCGTAAGGCCCAGTATCGCGACACGAATCGACTCGTCTCCCGGCTTCTGTCGCAGCCCGCCGAGGGCAAGCTGGAGGCGGGAGAGGTTCACATGGTTCGCGGCGTGCTTTTGTAGGTCTAGGAGGATAGATTCGAGCTCCCTGCGAGGGTCTGTGAATTTTATTTTCACGTCGGCGTCGTCCCCCACAGGGGTTGTCGCAACCGTTGTCTCGAAGCGCCGTGGACGGGTGAGCGAGAGCGAGAGCGAAGCTCTCTTCGGGTATCGCACAACTCTTTCTCGGTTGAAGCCCGAGAACAAACAAAAGAAACAAGTGGAGTGTCTTTGGGGGGGTGCATACCCCGTGGATATGACTCCCTGGCGTCCATGTAGCCTCAATTGAGCGGGCAACCTGGGAGGCATGTTAGCTGTCTAGCAGCTGTGTGATCATTGGAAGTTTGGCAAGCAGAAAAGCCGAAGCTCGGAAAAAAGCTCCAGGCCTTCCAAAAATGCCGTCACATTAAGGTAGGTACCTACTTAGAGTAGGTACGCTAAGGTCCCCTGCCTACAACCTATCTACATACTTGTAGGCAGGTACGTATGTACCTATGTGTACCCCACTCCTCTAAGATCAGATCGGGTCCCTCACTGCTACAGGTCGGAAGGAGCTACCTAATACGATCCGGGTCATTGCCTAAGTACAAATCCCACTCTTCCGACATAGCTAGGTAGATGAATGTTGTCCTTAAACAACCATCCATCATCCCTACTATTTGTTCGGCCAACAGCCAATATCGGATTACATCCACTAACGCAATTAAAAAGATTGAGAATATAATATTCTGTCTAGGTTTGAGGATCAGCTTTTATCAGCTTTTCCCTGATTGTGCACAACTTCATTGTCTTGTTACCAAAGGGCATCTATCCCAAGATAACCCAAAACACCAACAACCATGTCGCAAGCTCATCGTCGGCTCCTTGGGGAGTATAAAGCACTTTCCACCAACCCTCCGGAGGGCATCACAGCTGGGCCCGTCAACGAGGATGACATGTTTGTCTGGGAAGCTCTGATTCAGGGGCCAGAGGGCACTCCCTTCGAAGGCGGCATCTTCCCCGCCGAGCTGACGTTCCCAAAAGATTATCCTCTGGCGCCGCCCAAGATGACTTTTATAGGCGAGATTTTTCACCCAAACGGTTTGTCTCTCTCTCTCTGTGTCCTTCCTGTCTCTTCTCGTCGTAGGCCCAGGCGCCCTGCAATGAGCATCGACTAATAATATTCGTGGGGGCATAGTCTACCCCAATGGGATGGTCTGTATTTCGATTCTTCACCCGCCTGGTGACGACCCAAATCAGTACGAACATGCATCTGAGCGATGGAGCCCCATCCAGTCCGTCGAAAAGATTCTCATTTCTGTTATGAGCATGCTTGCCGAGCCTAATGACGAGAGTCCAGCCAACTTAGACGCGGCTAAGATGTGGCGGGAGAATCGCGCCGAGTATGAGCAAAGGGTGCGCGATAGTGTCCGCCGCATGTTAGGGCTCTAGTGGTGCGATCCGCGACCTCCAAAGCTGTCGATTCTCGTGGCATTGAACAATCCGCGAGGAATAACACAAACCATTATGCGGTCGTTACGTGTATACCATGAGAACAAACTCCAACGCCAATCTTTCTATGAGCCCAGAGCTAACGGGTTCACGTATGGTGATTCAACGGCTGAAGGGTCTGGGTCCGCAGGTAAAAAGAGGGCCATTGATAGAGGCCACGAACCTTTTTGCGAGTCCACAGCTGAAGGACTCACGGCTTGGGGTCCAAAGACTAAAAGACTTCTTAAGGCTACAAAGCCCAAAGATAGAGAGCCCATCGACGACGAGCTTACCGTTGAGATCAACACCACGAGTCCCAAATTCGCCCAGTTTCTGAGAATGTTAAATCGCATGGATTTTTGCAGATTTTTAGATGCATTGGATCAGCACGGCAGAGACACCGTAAGAACGGCCCTCAGGGTGATGACTTCGAGATCACTGTGGCAGGCTTCCAGCTCAGAACCCGACTCGGGGTCCGACTTAGGATCCGACCCGGGACCCAGCACTGGGAAGTGGAGCTGAAAATAAAGTCGAAGGAGAGCATTGTGAAGAGAAGAGCGAGGATACAACAAACCCCGCAAAATGGAGGGTTCTATTACGGCTCGGCATGGGCATCCGAGTACCGACTCAACAAGGCCACCCAATTCCACACTGTTATTAATATGTATAGCGAGGATTACCGAACTTCTTTTTTTATAGGACTTCATCCGCCCTGGGTGGTTCGAAGTGATAGCGTACACAACACGACGGTACAACAACTAGTTGAATGGCTCTTGCGAAGAAGTTCTATTAATGCTAGCGTTGCTTATATTATATAGGTACCTAGAATTATCCATTTCCATGCCAACCAGTCACCACGCTGATGCCGTCTTGTTGGCGAGTGTTCGTGACTAACGCCAACCACATGCTAAACAGTCCATCATACGCCAAGTTGTTAAAGGAGTGTGCAGTACAGTGATTTTTGCATATCTCTCGTTGAAACGCTCTCGGTCTTCTAGGCGGCCGTAACCTTGATTGTCGAGTTAAAAGAGCGTAGATTAGTCGAGCCAGAAGCCTGTATTCTCATATATCAGCACCAACGAGGATAGATGGTTTGTTTTCTTTTTCATAGTAGAGGGAGCACCTACGCCGACGAGGTATGGCACAGCGGCGACGAGCAACCAGTCGCCTGCAGGTTGACTCTCGGGGATCGTGACGTCAACGGTGAAGCTGTTGAGCTTCTCGATGTCGGTTCCGTACAGGTTCGTGTATCCGATTTGCGTGCCGACATATATCTCGCCATTGGAACCCTGGCCGCCGACGGTGGTGGGAGCTAATCCCCAGATAATGCTGAAGTCCTCCCAGTTCTGGATGTAGATGGACGTGTTCAGGGTCACGGTCATGTTGTCGCCGGCGACTACGGTGGGCGGTGTGTTCATCTGGCTGATCAAGGGCGAGGCCGATGCGAGTGGCAGGAGGCCGGCCACGGTTGCTGCTGTGAGGGACTTGACGGAAACCATTTTGATGATAGTGACGTGATGTTTATGCTTCTATGTTTGTGTGAGGTCTAGATATCGTACTAGGCGATTGATTATGTTTGTTTGTCGATTATGTAAATGTAGTAATAGAATGCGACGATGCTGCTATGATATAATGACCCTTTTCATAAAGGCCAAAGCAGACTCGAGGTGACCAGATGTATTTATATTCATGATGACGAAACGACCAATAAATCACACAAAGCAGCCTCAGCCCATGCAAGTACGCCGTCACACCACATACAAAGACACAAGGGAGACAAGCAGCTGAGGGGGTTGCAGATGATCTACAGCATGGTCCTACCGCGTAGTATACTAGGTATGTTGACGTAACTCGAGGTCCATAGCCCTCTCGAATAAGCGCGACTAACAAAAACTCGAGAATACGAGCTGATCGACACCCGCAGTCATAGCTCGCCTCTCTGCCCGCCCTTTCTTTGAACAACAGCGAGCGCGACTACTCGATCTAACCTGAGCTAACCTAACATAACCTAACCTAACTTAGGACTGTGCCGTGCGACCAGCGCAGAATAAAAGATAATACGAAGCAGGCGGGCGCACGCTTGACTCCCGCCGATGCCGCCCGTCCCGACAACACGGATGACAGCGCAGCACAGGGCGGTGCATACTAAGTAGGGTTTAGTTAGTTTGGTGCCTGCATCTACGTGCCGTCCGTACAGTATTTCTTTTTATTTTTCGTTTTTGTCTTTCTTTGGGCACTTTTAGGCGCTGGTTTGACGATCTGCCCAAATCAACCAATGATTTGAAACTATAACGAAATTTCAATATGCATCCCCGGCTTGGCTGTCCTTAACATATATACATCGTGACGAGCTTAGCGTCGAGACACAACTACGTAGACAGGTAGAAATTCTTCAAATCGGTTCAATCAAATCTTACTACAACAAAACCAACGGCAGCGACGACATCCGTATTCATTTACCGCCGTCGAATGAACAATGAACCTGAACCCGGCTGGACAGGCATGCCTGGTCTAGGACATCTCACCGCCTGAAGATCCGTGTCTGTGTGTAACACGTTAGGACATGAGACGACCGATGCCGTGATTGGGCAGACAGGCAAATATCCATGTGGTCAGCGGATACACTTACAGTTATACGAATCTAGGTATCCAGGTAGCTATATTCAGCTAGGTCCCAGTGCAGCCAGCTGTTAATTGATGAATTGATTAATTGTCGGATACTCAGTAAGTTCCCTCAGTCACAGCCAATGCGGCTCTGTCGCTGACGTTGACATTGCCGTTGTCAGCGCAGCACGCCTCAGTGATAGCTAGCTAAGTAGGTTAGCTACTTAAGTACCTAGCTGAGTTTCCAGTCATCACAGCGCTCACTGCCCAAGCCAGCTTACTCCTCGTTACTTCCCAGCTGTCTCTAATTATAGCATTAAGAATAAGCCTTACGACCAAATGCCGGCTTAAAGTACCGTAACGTCGTAAACGTGGAATCACATGAAAGACAACGCTACCTCGTTTTTTTTTTTTTTTTCTTTGGTGCACAAGCTACTAACTGGTTTATAATACGCATACCGCCAACATAATATAATGTTCCATATCACGCTCTTGCTTCCACGTACGACCATACGCAGCCTCCGGAAGACTCGGGATCTCGTCTGCTCCCCCAATGTACACCCTCGCGTTATGCTCTAGCACACCAACTATAAAAGGCATACCAAGCATTTTACTTTTGTTTTGTCTACTCTAGCTATAGCTCTAGCTCAACGGTAGTCTTTCTAAAAACATTGGTCTATACAACTCTTATAAATCAGGTATGGTATGATGTATCACCTCGTTTAGTGAACTCTTCGCATAGCATCACCCATCAACCGCGCACACAACATCTCACGTCATCTATCCCCGTCGTCATAGAGTATACTGAGTAATATAGGACGGCGGAGCCCCGGACTTTCTGTTAGCTGCCGTTGCTGCTGATGTGATGCATTGCCATGTAGCTCAACAAACAGCGCGCCGATATCCACCAAAGACAACGTATAATCGAAATGGGATGGCTTCGCCTTGTGAAGTGGCAGTGCTCTCTGTATGTTATAGTAACCCTAATCATGATAAGAGGAGTGTAACGTTGTAGCAGATCTCAGATAAAAAATATTTGCTGTTGTGAATGACAAGACAGAGTTTTTACCATTTCCCACCTAATACAGCCACTACCCTCGCCATTTGATGTTCTAAGATAAGGTTTTGTATCGTCCAGTTCTCGCAGTTGTCGTTCGCATGATGATGACTGAAGACATCACACCTAGTAGGAGCCCTCTAGTGGCAGAGTAGCACCATCAATAAGATACATGTGGTGTAGCCTAGTTGAACGTGTTACTAAGACGTCTCACCAAAAAGAACAGAGGACTTAAGCCGAACTTAACGTCCCTAGACTGGAACATACCTTCTGAATATAGCGCTGTCTCTGACATAAGTCATCGATACCACTTCCATCTTAAGTGGGAGAGGAACGTCGGAGCTGTACACTTGTTATCATATATATGGTGGGTATTGGTAGCTCGGAAATTTGAAACCGTCATCATACTTCTGGACTACGCACCTTATGATCAAAGAGCACTCAGAAAGACTGATAAAACTCCGCACAATTATATACTGAGGTGGTGGAAGTGGATTGGGTGAGACTAGGTTAGGGGACGGTCAAGCCACTTGGTGGCTAGACGAATTCGCAGAGATAGAAGGTGAAACGGACCATGAACGGAAAGGCACAGAGTTAACACATGCGACTGTTTGTTTAATCAAATTGAATTGCTTCTGTTGATCGTCAAGCCCCCCATCTAACAAGAATACCTAGAGTTCAGGTTTGGGGACCCCCATGGACAAGTTATCTTGCGGCCTTATTTCGACATTATCTACCGCAATTGCTCAAAAAAGAATAACGTGGAAGATTATAGAGGAGTTAGAAGAAAGAAAAAGAAAAAAAAAACAAAAAAAAAAAAACAAAGAGGACATACAACACCTGGGATTCGCTGGTCGTCACCGACCCAACTACTAATCAGGCTCTTACCGGCTTATCTAGATATGGGAGAGCGGACGGGATCCCGAGTTTTCCGGTAGATATGGTCGTATGTGTCAAGGTGATGTGCAAATTTGATATATATCACAAGCTTGGGCTGTATTATGACATAGGCCGGCGTATCTTAGACGAAAATAAAATAAATAGTATAACATAACACTTCGAAGATCCTCTTTCGATATTTGCAACTACAAGGGTATATTCCAACACTAAACCAGAATTCAATCTATATAATATGTAATATTCCTTCCCATATCATTGACGTCGTGGCCATTCATCCTCAAAAACTAAAGTCCCCCCAACTATCTCCAGAATAATCCACCGATACCGCCGCGACGTCACTGGTTGAGACCATACTGACAGTCTCATCCATGCTGAACGCTGTCACGTTACCATCGGTATAAACTGCCGAGTTGACCTCAACATCGATAGTTGTGTTGGTGACGTCCGTATTGTTGAATGAGGTAGCATCGGCGTAATTTGTATTATCGTATGTCGTTGTGTCTGCGACGACCGTCGTCGAGTTATCGATTATAACTGTATTGTTTACAACATCTGTATTATCGACATAGGTATTGTTCACAGAGTAATTTGAGTTATCGACGTAGGCCGTGTCGGTTGCCATGTAATTGTGATCGGTGTATGTGGCAGGTGTCTGAGCTGCATGCTCATGAGCTCCGGGATGGTTTTCACTATGTGATGAGTAATCCTGCTGACCATGCCCTTGACTATGAGTAGGTGCGTTCTGTGCTTGGGAATGGTCGGGACGCGTCGCGGTCCCAATAGCAGTGCCAATCATTGTAGCAAGAGCGTTAGCTGTCGCGGGGTCAATGTTAGCCTGCCCATTGGCTTGGTTAGGAGGAGCTCCCGGGTAAACTACTGGGGGTGGTGGCGGTGGTGGCGGAATATTCATCATGACTGGATTCATTGATGGATATTTCTGTTGCTGATAAAAACTAGCTTGCGCTTGAGCCTGAGTATTCATATTTACAGCTATCCCAGCCTGCATGGCAGGGTTCTGAACCTGAACAGGAGGTCGGCCGAAAGCTTGAGCCCCGGCTGGCTGTTGTACTGGTTGAGAATATGCTGGTTGAGGCCGTCCGACATGAGAAAAGCCTGGCTGAGGATAGCTTGATTGGGGAACGCTCGGCTGCGATGGTCCTTGCGGAGGCTGATTCTGATTTGCTGGATGAGGTTGGTTTAAATGTCCGGGTTGTTGTTGATTTGGATGTACCGATTGCTGGTTTGGACGTCCTGGCTGAGGTTGGGTTGTGTGCGCTGGCTGATATTGATTCGGGTGTAGTGGATGAGGTTGGTTTAGATGTCCAGGTTGTTGCTGGTTTGGGTGTGCTGGCTGAGGTTGTTGTTGTTGTTGCGGAGGTGGCGGTTGTATTGTTACAGGCTGATGCTGCTGACCCATCTGCACGGGTTGTGGAGGGGCAGTTTGTGCATGAGTCAACGGCGGACGAGTCGCATTCGCGTAGACAGTGTTGGCAAGTTGAGCACCGGCACTGGGATTAATTCCCATAGAGTCGGCCACTAAACCTCAAATGTCAGTAATGTTCCCTTTAAACCCTGTTGAGGCTCTGGAACAAAGTCCAGTACCGAATGTACCAGACTAGCCTAACGGGAGTTCCAGCCTCGCTATTGGCAATTAAAGACGAAAACAGAAGAGGGAGCAGCAATCGATAGAACTTACAGAAAGCCCCGCTGATAGCAACGGTGGTCTGCTTAACGGCAGGATTCTGAAACATCTTCTTTGCCCATTTCTTCATGCCTTTCCCCGCATCTGTGAGCGCAGCACCGGCCTGCGTAGAGGTAAATGGTTTGCCTGGAGGCGTGGTAACCTGTGCTGTCGGCGGTGGAGGAAACGTATTCTGGCCACCCATCGGTAAGCTTCCTGTTGAAGGAAATGCTGGTGTCTGCGGGTTATATGTTTGACTGGATGGAAGTGATGGAAGTGATGCGGTCTGCTGTGGCTGATGGTGTGGTGGATTGGTCAGAGGCTGATGTCCTCCGGCGTGCGTTACACTTGGTTGAGGAACTGGTTGCTGCGGTGGCTTCATCTGTGCCTGGGACGAAGGTGACCCATAAACCATATTTCCTTGAGGTAGGTTGGGCATTGGATTCATTTGACCTGGTACTGCGTGCGTCGGCTGTTGCCCAACGGTAGTCTGCTGTGTATTGAACGTAGGCTTTGGGTAGTTGTTGTTCGCTGGTTGCGGCATGGCTGACGGGACCGGGGCTGGTCCAATCTGAGAGGGTAGAGGTGTTACCTGCCCAGGTAGCATTGGATAGGGCTTCGCTGGTGAATTTGTCGCTGAGAATGGTTGGCCATTGGGAGGTCCGGCCACAGAAACTGGTACTGAATGTGAATTGACAGGAAGTATTGCATTCCCTGCTTGTTGAGTAGGAACATGAGCCGGTACCGATGACGGTCGGACTGGTGCCGCAGTTGTTTGGTTGATGCTAAGATTGGCTCCGCCATTGCTACTTGGGACAGTATTTATGGTGGCGAAGGTATTCGAGGGTGTAGAGGCCTGCGAGATGTGAAGAGACGCTATAGACTGGGCGGGGGAGGATACTTGGCTTTGTATAGGAGAAACAGACTGCGTCACTGGAGAGTAGTGTTGATATGGCGGTTGTGACGAGGCCTGTGCTGCCATAGAGCCTGAAACCTGATATCCAGCTGATGGCCGACTAGCAGGGTGCTGAAAATTTGGCCTCTGAGTAGTAGCTTGGAAATTTCCGACTATGGATGACCCAGGTACTGAGTTAATAGAAGTGTTGGTTTGTCCAGGAGGCTGGTAAGCTGTTTGCAATACAGGTGCGGCAACAGGAATGTTGATAGCTCCATTTACATTTGAAGTGGACATATTAACTTGTGGGGTTTGAGGTGGTCGTTGTGCTGTATTATCTATATGGTTGGTCTGCAGTCCAGGCTGGTGAGCTTGATTCGTGAGTGAGACAATACTTGCTTGAGAGGACCCAAGAGAAGGCGCAGAGACGGTGTTTGAAGGCATTCCTTGAGGTCCCGGTGGTGCTGGCGACATTAAGACCTGACCTGGATTCCCAATCTGATGTGGTGGTGACGGGGAGGGATTCTGGTTCTGTATGGGCATTCCTTGAACCGGCCGAGGTGGGGTATGAGTATGCTGTATATTGGGCCTAACTTGCATCGTTGCCGTCCCGACATTGCTCGGAGGCGATATCACTGTGGCCTGAGTTCCGGCAGCCGCGGCTGGGATAGGCTGAATGATGTTGGCAGCAGAGAGAGGCGTTGGTTTTGAGGCTGGCAAGCCCATACTAGATTGCTGCGTATTCATGACTAGTAGGGGAGGAGATTGCCCGCTGATTGACTGTGGTCTTGCACTTGGGACGGCGTCTGGCCGGCCAATTGCTCCTTCACTTATCGAATTGGGCCTCAGCTTGTTGGTACCGCCAAGGGCTATATGAGCTGGATGCTGAGATGGTTGTGAGCTTGGTATTGTTTGGGACGTGAAGCTGCTGACTATAGAAATAACGTCAGAAATATCGTCAGGCGGTGTCAACACTGGCTTGCTCGACTGGGGAGTTTCAGCCATGATTGATGACACCTGGGAGCTTTTGGAAGAATGCCTCCTCACAAAGCTCAATGGCGCGACCACGGCCATCGGTTCATCGACACTGGTATGAGACTGTGAGTTTATCCAGCCAGAGCCAGAGGGATGGGGTGGGAAAACAGGTTTTGAGGATTCCTCTGGAGATGTTGTAGTCCCATGATCCGAAACGTTTGGGAAGCTATTGATTTTTGTAACACTTGGTTTATCATCGTGGCTGAACGAATCTTGTACCACGTGCTCGGAAGGACCATCACTTCCCTCAGACGTATCTTGCTTCTTACTACAAGGTTTTAATACGGTGGGTGCACACAATAAACTAGGGTCCGCGGCAGAAACGGAAGCACCGTTATGTGTCGCTTGCGCTCCTGGTACGAGGTGCTGGCTATTGATTTCAGGCGGCGCTAGTTCTTCTACTGGTCGCTGCGCAGGTTGCAGAATTGCTGGAACAGACGACGCCTCACTATCTGTAGCTGAAGGCTCGACAGGGGCAGGTTTGTTAGGAGCTGATGGTGGTGTTAAAGCATTGGGGATGCTTCCCGGCACTGGTGACTCATTTTCAGAGTTCTTCCGGCCAATAATTCCAAGCTCACTATTCTGGTTTTGAAGAATAGATGTCTGTGGCAAGGCCTCGCCAGACGTGTTATACGCCTGGGATGGCTGCTCAGTCACGCCTTGCGCTGGCTTCCACGGCTGGAACTTGTTCTGTTCCGGTCCGACAGGGTTTGTACCTGATGAGACCGGCTTTCTTTTTATTGAGGAAGGGCGGCTTGGGATGCCATGTGTAGATTGGACGTTGGGTTTTGTTGTTGAATAAGCAAAAGAAGCAGATGACACAGCGGATGGGTCTACTAGTTGTGTTGTAGCCTGCGTGAGTTTCGGATCGGGGCTCGTCTCTTCTGTAGGAGTCCGATGAGTCGGTAGTTCAGCTAGTTCTTGTGCTATGTTTGTCTGAATGGGCGCTGGTGTCGCAGATGTCCCATCCAGCTCGACCGGAGCAAGTTCTTCGGCACACTTGACTGTCTCTTGTGTAGCGAGTTCGGCGACGTATCCAACGGGTGACCGCACTGGTTGGCTATCGAGCTCGACGGTATCTTCATCATCTTCCTCGAGGGGGCTGACACCTGGAAAATACGTTGGGTCAAAGTATCCGTTAGCGCTCATAGCATACTCCCCTTCGACCTCATTCCTTTTCTTCTCTCTTTTGCTCCCGCTTGTTTCGGTGCCATTTTTTGCATCGTGATCCAAACCAGAGGTGCCTTTCTGCATGGACTGTTGCTCGAGTGCCAATCTCTCTTCTGGGCTGAGCTGGATGGGTCCAGTCCCGGCATCGAATAGGAACTCGGCGTACTCGTCTCCAGGCTGTGGGAAGTGGTACTGTACCATTCCCGTTGCCTTGTATCGAAAAAGCCATCGCGTCCCATCAAAATCAGATTCCCATCCCTCTAGAAGACTCGTCATCGCCAACTCTATTATAGCTACTCTAAGGCGGCGCTGTCGTAGAGAGATGTCGGAGCCAATCGAGGCTGGCGAGAGGAGAGCGCCTAGTCAGAAACCCAGTTACTTAAAGCGAGGCGATAGCTAACACTATCGTGACCTTGTCAGCATACAGCATTACTTGCTGGTGAACGTTTTAACGTAACGTAAGGCAGATGATTACAGTCGAATATAGACGCCAAAGCGTCTGAAGGTTCTTTCCCGGCTATCGTAGCTCTCCGAGGGCGGCTACGAAACGATGCTTAACACAAAACAGCGAAACAGACACCTAAAGACACAATGGCGATGCGGTCGTTCCACGCCAAGATGCATATATGTGGACAGAGAACTGCTGGAATTCCCAGACACCAAGCGAATCCGAACAACAGCGTCCAGGCAAGAGACTAGCGAGGCCCAGACTTCTGTCTAGCCCTCTTTCACTAAGACAGGGAGACGCCATGTCGGACGAAGCAGGCCAATCATGTCGCTCCCACGATGCGCAATCCTATCCTTTATTGGATGGAGGCGGACATGCAGGAGCGAGCTGAACTTGAAGACCCATTCCGTGATCACGTTCATGTACAAATGCCAGACGCGGCTGTACGCTCTGCTTCATTCGGCTTAGGCTTGGGAGACGTGTCTACCTAGAGTCGCAAATGAATGTGGTTGAGGGGTAGTATAGGCCAAATGATAACTTCTGTAAAAGATCACGGGGCGACAAGCGCACGATGATGCCAGATTATTCTAGCTTCTAAATGGCCTTTCCAGGGAGGAAAACTGAACGCCATCATATGTGTGTAGCTACACCCATGGTAGGCGAGCAATGAGCAATGCCCATGCTTTCAGCTGAGCGAACTAATCTATGTTGGTGAAAGAGGTAGTAATGGCCTAGACGCACCAATTACCTACCTACTACGTAGACTATGCGTACTTCTTAGGTAGTATTTACATACATGGACAGGCGGGGCGGAAAGCACTATTCGCACTACCTCTACTCGGCCCCTACACCACCCTGCTGGGATGCTAATTTTAGGCAACGGGAACGCCACGCCGCTCTCTTGACAGCATGCCCCTTATAATATTCCACTCTGTCATAGTTCTTGACAATCGCATCGCAGAGCTCGTTTTAATGTTTACGCCCCCAAGCGATTGATCCGTCGAATTCGTTCAATATGAAACTTATTTGTTTTTTTTTTGGTGCTTCAGTATCTTTGCCGAAACTCGATATGATATATTATTGATTACTTGTTGACTTTATACCCAACCTAACAATTTATATCTCGATTTTTCTCGGACGTCCCAAACTACCCTCCCTCTTTTACAACCGATAGAAATCTACCATGATTGAAATGAATAATCTTGATGTTAGGTTGCACGACTTCCACTCAGAGCTTCAGCTGCAGCTTTCGAACGCGGCTGATCCACACCACCATGGTGTAGGTGTGCAGCGTCGCCACCGAGGTCTTTAATGGCCTCACGACTATGCTCCTTCGACTCTTCGCTTGTGTCTTTAACAAATCCATGTTAGGTTCCCTATTCTTTTCTCTTCTTGGAGAGAGGTAGATCGGGCAGAGGCTGCTCACTTGGGTTCGACAAATTCGCTTTATGCCCTTGCACTTTTTTTGACGTGTCCTCCTTGCCTTGAGTAATCTCCTCCATGTCTCGGGAGACTGCTGACCTCGCACCTGCAGACTGCATGGTATACGGTATGACGCTTGAAATGGGTCGATTTATCGTTTGTGAAGCCCCTTTTTAAATGCTACTTGCTATCGAAGGTATAAATTTCCTGCCCACTGAGAAGTAAAGTGTGTTTCTGTAGTCTTATTATACTCCTCACTCTCTCCCTCCGCGTCAAAGTTCTCCTAGGTTATGCATGGTTCGTCGCGTCATAGCACCGCATTCATTACACCCTTTACCAAAGGCTGGTTGGTCTAATGACAATACTAAGAGATCTCGCTATTAGCTGATAACCCAATCATTCAACTGGATCTCGATTTTGATGTCATAACTACTGCGCCCTGTCTACTACTGTAAGTCATATTACGGACCAACGAATACCACTAAGGCCCAGGTATATTGCGATTTGGGATTCCATCTGCGATACGTCATGATATTCAAATCGACTTCATGCGACCGAGCAACGGGCTCTAGCAGATGCGCAGATCAACAAACAAGACACCAACGCGGGAACGCGGGGACGTGGGGAATTCTTCAGGTATCTGAAGTTGGAGTAAATATTACCGCCCTCTCTACAAGGGATGATGTATTGCTACTTGACCCTCAGGAAGCACCTCGGCAAAATTTAGACCACAAACTTGTGTGTGAGAGGTAAAACAACGCTTCTTGTCATCCTTCATTTCCGAGATGTCACCCCCATAGTCGCTCGGACATTTCGGGAAAACAGAAGGGAGCACAGAAGGGAATACAGAAGGGAATACAACACACTCATGAACCAATTATCGCCACCCATACACGATGGAGACAATCGGATAGGCCGACATAGCTGCGTGTAACATACATGTACCTCTGCTAAGTTGAACCTCGAATCATCGTAAATGCCTTTGAGATATACCGATTCAGGTATAGCTGGTGGAAGGATAACTTGAATAAGGAAACATGTCTATGGACCTGGATTATCGCCCCTATTTTGGTGATGTCAATGACATAAATGGATACATGCACGTCCCTTTGAGCTTAGGAATTCCCCCATATTAACCAAGAATATCGAGAATTTTTGTGTGTAGATCCTAAGTATAAATAAATAAGTAAAGATAGTCTGTTTGCCTTATAATTATAGCGCCCAGCGACATAGTTCAGACATGTTGGACCGTAAAACGGGCAGGGTTGTTTCGCTGAATATTCCAGAACTCTCAAATTCACCCCCCGGGCCCCCCAATCATCGATGACCGCTCCTCAGATTTGAATACACTCGGCAATACGGGTTTCGTATGGTCACGGTGCTCAGATCAGTATCAGGGGCTTATGGAAATTGCCTCGTCTCTGATTTTCTGAAGACGCTAAGGCGGCCTTGAATTACATTAGAAGTTTCGGTATCGTATGTATAATACCTACCACGATCTACTTGCCTCTTCATCCCCATCGCGTCTCTCGAATATCTCACATGGCCTCAGCACGAGCTAATAGGTAGAAGCTGCTGAGATCTTAGAATATCTTACCGCTTTGTTCAACACGCGTAGTCACGATACCCTCCGAAGCATGACATGTGTTCTAAAACATGAAGAATAGTTGATAGATTCTTAGATTAGTTCGTCGGAGCTTGTTTCTCAGTGACTACACCACACGAACGATGGTCTCACGGCATCAGAGGTGTTTTGATGCGATTATAATGGAGTTGAGCTTTACTGCGGCCAGCTCCCACGAGTTACAATTGGAATGTATATCTGTTGCTTCGGGCCGTGAATAGGGAAAGTTGAGAAGTAAGAATATCACTAACCTATCGATTGGTGTTCAACTGGGGAAGTGAGAGCGTACTCGCTGGTAAGAGATGCCTACACGTCCTTGGGCAATTAGGTAGTCAAACTATTGGGAGCTATATTGATCGAAGGGAATCGCTTAATTGAAATCTTCGCGACTGTTGTCTAGTTTACCTCGTAGTGCACCTTGTTCATCTCTACGCGTGCGGCCGGGGCTGAGCTGATACCCCCCTTTTTCTACTTATTCTACTTCACTACAAGCTGCGATCTGGTTACAATAGAAGCAAATACTGTATATATTAAACATACGAATTAGGGCGAGACTGTGTAATGATGGAATTCGGGGTTTCTCTGTTGCATAGACTCACTGTAATCGCAACAGCTTCAAAGCCGTCTCTCTAGTCGTAGGGACCTAGCCCCACGGTGATTAGAATGGTAATATCCCTCGGATGCTACACTCCTAGGATAAATATGAGTATCATGTAGTGAAGGTCGGTAATTTAAAAAGGTTCTGGTAGCCCCCATTTCATCAATCAGTAGGAGGTCTACATGTGTATACTAGAAAAGCTACTATTACCTTCCCAAAGGTCAGGTGTGAGATAACGGTCGTGATACCCACATACCATAGTGGCGTGTGAACACATTGGCCCAAATCCCCAAGTGCGACATTGTGGAATGTGATGAAAGCGCCGGTGATACCCCTCGTAACTTGTTCAGGTCGCAATATTTTTGTGTCCATTTTTTATATTCCGGTCTAGAGAGTATGATCGGAGTAATGCGTTCTAATGCATGATATCCTTGCCCTAGGTAAACTGGCTTGGGTAGCCGGGTGGAATATTCTATCTAGTTTATCATAACGCAGCAATAGAAGCCAGAGTAAACAGAGCAAAGATAAAAATAGAAGTCCATGACAAGGATTTCCCTGCACTTATACTCCCTCGTGCACTCCATAACATCACGAGAAGGAAAGTTCGCGATTAGCCCTTCAATTTTATCAAGCGAGGCACTGCTGCCTACTGGAGCACAGCCGAGAATTCGGCTTTCTTTATGCTGTCGGTTGAGTCGACAATTCTGCCTTTTGATGTCTGTGCAGAGTTCGTCATGCGATAGCCTGCTATCGTGGTTTCAAAGCTTAGGTCAGTTAAAACAATCGGCTTGCCGAGATATGTCAGATGTTTATGATGCGCGTGAGTAGGCAACAATGAATCGATTTTACAGCTTGGCATTGATCACACGATGAGTGGGAGCGGGAGCAACCGGAGAGCGTAAACTTGAGAAACAATTTCGCGAAGAATTGCTGAACATACTTCCTTGCTATTCAATGTACTAATATATTTCGTATTCGACAGTATTCAAATACAATCTTGGCTGTATATCGCAAGAGTATATTCTAGTCATGGCTGACAAAATCGAGAGTGCCTATTCGCCTTGCGTATAGCGTATATGTATACCCAGGTAATTATTATGAATTGAGCTTAGGTGTTAAGTAAAAACTGCCAAATGTGGTGATTTCACATGTCATCGAATTTGCGGGAGCCAAGTTATATGATCAAATGAAGAGCCTCGGTGCTGATTGTAAAAAGCACCAAAAAAACAGAGGAACTTGTGCAGCTGAACTACTCGGATTTCACCTCGACGAGGAACTGATGTATTCGAATTTAGATTTAGAATTAGGAAGCGTAGACTCTATATAAATAACACCACGTCGTAGGGCTATATCAAACCTACTAGGCCAATACGGAATTAGATAATATAGGCCATCCCGACTGACTTTAGATCGTGGAAATATCTTTTAGGGGCTACCTAACTAGCGCTGTCCTGGTGTGGAGACTTATACTCTGCTCTAACCTAGTGCATCATAGTAAGTATCCTAGATCATAATTATCCCTGCATTTATTTTAACCCCGAAACAAAACAAGCAAGCAATTAATCACAGGCAAAGAAGGGTTAGCAAAGTTGTGATATAAATGCTGCAAATAAAATTATTATTATTATTATTATTATTATTTTGTTTTTAGTCTTGTACATTTAAAGGTAGTACGGTATAAGCTCGGCATCTTTAGACTAAGTATAAACCAAATAAAAGCCACGGAAGTAAATGCGGGGTTTGCAGTAGCGCAATGCATTAAGGTCTCCGAATATAGCCCACCTAAAATAGCTATAAAAAACGACTATAATAGCTAGCATCCACTTTATATCCCTATATATATATTAATAATATATTAATAATAAGCCACTTATATAATTTATAAAGGCCTTTTGCTTAAAGGTTATATTAAGAAAATATATTTTTTAGTAAAAGCTAAGCGTAATATATTATTTTAAGTTATATATATAAAAAAATAATATCTTAGCTAATATAATAATAAGTAAATTTTTATTTATTTAAAAAACAACGCCAACTTTTTTAAAACATTAATATTACCGTCTTTTATTTTTTTATTTTTATTTTTATTGTTTTTAATTATTTGCTTTAAAAAGCATATAGCATTTTTTTTTTTTTTGCTAAACCTTAGCTAGCATACTTATTACTTTTATTAAAAACTGCTTAGCGCAGACCTGTTAAGCCTTTAATATAGCTTAAAACTAAGCGCAAAGCCTTTTTACACCTAGAGAATCCGTAAATATAAAAAAAAAAAAAAAAAAAAAAAAAAGCAGTAAAAATAAAAGCAAAAACAAAAAATAACACAACTATATAAATATATTATTAGCTAATATATTTTATTAAAAAACTTAATATTAACTTATAGCTATAACTTTTTTTTTAGCTGTTATAAATATAGCCGGCGCATGTTTTTTTATTTTTACTACTAATATATATATTTTATAAATTCTTGCTGCTAGCGCAGCGCAAATATTCTTGCTATAAAGCAGCATTAAATACTTATTATAATATAGCTTTAAAATTTTTATTTGCGCTTAAAGCGCTAAATAAAAAGTTAAAGTTGCTTTTATAAGCGCTTTACTGCTTATATCGCAGCAAGCAAACAATAAAGCAGTTAAAAAAAAACAAAAAAAAACGCTATTAATTATATAATATAATAATAGCTTATAATATTATAGCTATAGCAAATAGCTTTTTATATAATTTTAATAGCTATATATTATATAATATTAAATAGCTATATTATTTAAATATAAAATAAAACATATATTATTAATAATAATAATAGTAAAAAGCAAAGCTAAAAATATTATAGCGGTAGCAGCAATAGTAAAAAAGTAGCAACAATAATAATAAACTAAAAATATTATATAAGTTTATTATTATATTATTACTGCTACTATTATTATTATTATTATTATTTTTATTGCTGCTGCTATTAATAATAATATTAATATTAATACTAATATTAATACTAATATTATTTAGCAGAAAAAAATAATAATAGCTAAAAGCAATAATAAAAATAACAATAATAAATATATATACTAACTATTTTTAAAGCAATTACCTTTTTAATATATTATAGCACTTTATATAGCTTAATCTTTAAATTAATTACTTTTTTAATATATTATAGCATTTTAAATAGCTTTATTTTTAAAATAATTAATCTTTTATTAAAATCTTTTAATAGCTTAAGCTTTTAAATAATATATTTAATTATTATTAACTTAAAAAATAATTTAAATTACTAGCTTATATATAATATATTTTTTTATCCTTTTAATTTTTAATTTTATCTTTTTTTTAATAGCTTTTTATTAAAATATAAAACAATTATCTTATAGCTTTTATTGCTATAATATTTAATAAATTAAAAGCAAAACAGTTCTTAGTAGTAAAACTATAAAAATTTAATATAGCTTTTTTAATATTAATAATATTTTTTGCTAATATAATATAGCTTTTAATAATATTTGCTATAATATTATATTATTATTAACTTTTTTTATAATAATTATAAAATTTTAACAGCTTATAATATTTTTAATAACAACTTTTTTTACTTTATAACTAAATAACTTAATAAGTTAAGCAATTATTAAAAGCTTATATATAGCATTTTTTTTTTAAAATTAAAATTCCTTATAAAAAAATTACTAATAACTTTTATTTTAAATAAACTATAATTATATATATATTTTGCTGTTATTAATATATACTTTTATATAAAAACTATTATTTTAAGGCTGTTAATAATACTTTAACCGCGTTAAAAAATTACGCATAAATAATAAAAAATTAAAAATTTAAATATTTACCTTAAGCTATTAATAGCAATAAAAGTCCTTTTTTTTTAACTTTTAACCTTTAAATACTTATACTAGCTTATTACTTTTACTACCTATAGCTTTAACTTTTATTTATTAATATAATATATATTAGCATAAAATATTTTTTTAGCAATTAAAATCACTTATATAGCTTGCTATATAAACTTTTTTATTAATTAAATAAATTACTTTAATAAAATAATATTATTTATACGTAGCTATAAAACCTAGCTAGCTTATATTAAACTAAACTATTTTATTATAAAACATTTAAAAGTTTTAAATAACCTTAAATATACGCTGCTATTACTGTAACAGGGCTGGCGGTCCCTGCAGGTGCCAGGCACCTGCGTAGTAGTTGACCTAGGCTGTTGCGGCCCGTGCGCACCTGTTATACTGGCTATATAAGGGGCTGTTGGCCGCAGACCAACCTACCTACCTACTTCACCTCATCCCATACCTCATTTTTCGATAGTCATCCTGTATACTTTATACCTACATAGTAGAATATAGTTATTTTGAGCCATGTAGGCCCTATTAGTTGTTTTTGTTGTTGTTTTTATTGTTGTTGTTTTAGTTGTTTTTTATTGGTTGGCTTTGCCATCTTAATATAATGGTGTTCTTGGTAAGACTTTTTTAGTTATGTTTTTATTAGGTGTTCTTTTATTTCGACGCAATAGTATTTTTGGTAAGATTTTTTTAGTTGTGTTTTTGTTAGGTATTCTTTTATCTTAACGTAATAGTATTTTTTGGTAAGACTTAAAATACCTAACGCTTATTACTTTTTAAAGTGCAACTAAGGCTTAAAGATTTATTACAACGCTTTATACTATAAATAACTATATAAATATGTCTAGCATTGTCTTAAACTTATAAAATACTTTTAAAAATAGCTTATACGCAAATACCTTTAGTTTAAACCGTAATACTTGCTTAAATATCTTTAAAAGCATACTTTTATATAAATTATTATATAGTTATACTTTTTGTTACGCAAGCTATAAGTTAGCTTTAATTACCTAGCTAGTTAACTAGCTATATATTTTTTTTGCTAGTTAATTAGCTAGTTAGTTATTTATAGCTTATATAGCCTTTAGCTTTTATTATAGCTTTTATTATAGCTAATATATATTAATTAAACTATTATATTTGCTTAAATAAATAACCTAAGTTATTACTTTATAGTTAATTAGTTAAGTTAATTTAAGTTAAATTAATTAATTAACTAATTAACTAGGCTATAGCTTTTATATTTGCTCTTGCATTTACTTTTATATTTGCTATTATTTTTAGCTATTTACGTTAATTAATATATTATTTTCGCTAAAATAGTTATATAAGCAGCCTTTTATATATTTTTATATATAGTTATACTTGTACGCTTATTTGCTTAGCATATTTGCGCTAATTACCTATTATTTTTACTATTTATATTGCTAGCTATAATATTTAAAAGCTAGTTTTTATATAATTTAATATATAACCTTGCTTTTATGCGTATAGTTAGTTAAGCTGTTTAATTTGTTTTTATTTGCTAAAATAACTTATTTTAAGTCTTATGCTTTTATTAGCTTTTATTTTTATTAATTAAATAGTTTTTTATATATATATATTTGCTAGCTATCTTTTATACTAGTTTATATACGAGTTAGCTTATAAATATATAGCTTTAAAAAAACCTTTAATTAGTTAAAGCTAGCTATTACTTATTTAAAAATATTGCTGCGTTATTTTCGTTATTATTATATTTAGCTTTTATTTAATTATTTAAATATTTAGCTATGCGGCTATATTTTTGCTAAAGCTATATATAGCTTTTATTATAAGCTAAATACTTTTATTTATTATTAATTAGTTAAATTTTATTGCTTATATATTAGTTAGCTATTTTATATATAGTTTTATATATAATATAGCTTATAAATATATAATTAAAAAAAAGCCTTTATTTAAGCCTTTGTTTAAGCTAGTTAAATTAGCTAGTTAGCTATACGCGTTTATTTTACTACTGCAAATATAGCTATTTTTAAGTTATTTACGTTGTTAATTAGTTTATTGCCGCGCTATTTCTTTAAAAGTAGTTTTATATATAATTTTATATATAGCTATGCTTATATAAAAATATCGCGATAAATTTTGCTTACGTTATTAATTATTTGCTATTAGTTATTTATTTTGCGTTAATTAGCTAAATACTTTTACATTAGTTATTATATAAGCTATTGCTTATATAAAATTATATATAACTCCGCTTTAGCTAAAATAATTATAGTTTTTTAACTTTTATTTATTGCTTTTAATTTAGCTTAAATTATTAATTAATTAGTTAGCTATTAATTAGTTAATTAATAGTTAATTAGTTAACTAAATAGCTATATTTTTATTTAAGCTATTTAAATTAAATATACGTTATATAGCTAGCTATTTTATTAATTAATTAACTATTTATATTAAAATAGCTATATAAGCTACTGCTTATATTATTTTATATATAACCTTGCTTATATATTTATATTATAAAAGTAGTTATAATTAACCTTTAATATTTAAATATTTAACTATATAGCTATATTTTTATTATAGCTATATATAGCTTTTATTATAAGCTAAATATTTTTATTTACTATTAATTAAATAATTACTTATATTTTTAGCTATATAAGCAGCCTTTTATATTATTTTATATGCGCACCTATTTATATAGCTATTTATAATATACTTGTTTAGTTATTTAATTATTTAATTATTATTATTAATTAATTATATATGCTTTTATAGCTATATAAGCAGCTTTTTATATTATTTTATATAAAAATATGCTTATATAATATTTATTTACTTATATTATAGCTATTTATATTTTAATTACTTAATTAGCTATTGTTAAAGCTTTATTAGCCTTTTAAGTTAAGCTTAACTAGCTTTACTATATATATATATGTTTAAGCAGCTTATTATATAAATTAATATATAGCTATATTTTTAGCTATATAGCTATTTAAACTATTTATTTATTATTTAGCTAAATAATTAAAAAAACTAGCGATTAAGTATTAAAGAGATAAAAGATATAATATTTAACACTAATTATTATATATTTAAAATTAGCGAGAGCTAAAGTGCGACCTTAAAAAAGATTTAAGGTAGTAAAGTTTTTTAAAAAACTAAAGAAAAAGTTTAGGCTAAGCTTACGCAAACTAGTAAATACTGCGAAAATTTAAAATAGCAAAAGCTAAAATATAACCTTAAAAATAAAAAAAAAATATTTAAAGTAGCAAAGCTTTTTAAAAAACTAAAAAAATAGTTTAAGCTAAGCTTATATAAGCTAGCAAATACTGCGAAAAATTAAAAACTAAAAAATATTAGTAATTAAATAAAATGCTATTTATTTTATATAAAAAAATATTAAAAGGCAAAAAGGTTATAAGCAAATAAATTATAAGCTATTTAAAATTAAAAAAAGCTTAAAACTAAAAAAAGCTTTATAATAAAAAAAAGTTTAAAGTTAAGTAGTTAAAAAACTAAGAAAAATTAAGCGCTATATAAGCGCGCAAAAATTAAGCTAATTAAAAACTTGTTAGCTTAATAAGTAAAAAGCAAGCTTTTTTTTTTTTAGGCTGTTAAGGCTTAAATAAAAGTTTAAGTTAAATAGTTGTTTTTTTTTAGCCTTTATTATTTTTAAAGTTAAAAGGTTATCTCGAAAAAATAACTTTAACTAAAGAAAAAATATAATAAAGCTAGCGGTTTTTACAAGTGCTAAGCACCTGCGTAATAGTTAACCTAGGCTATTACGGCTTATGCGCACTTATTATACTAGCTATATAAAAGGCTATTAGCTATAAACCAACTTATTTACTTATTTTACCTTATCTTATACCTTATTTTTTAATAGTTATTTTATACACTTTATACTTATATAATAAAATATAGTTATTTTAAGCTATATAAGCCTTATTAGTTGTTTTTATTATTGTTTTTATTATTATTGTTTTAGTTGTTTTTTATTGGTTAGCTTTGCTATCTCGACGTAATAATATTTTCGGTAAGACTTTTTTAATTATGTTTTTATTAGGTGTTTTTTTATTTTAACGTAATAATATTCTTAGTAAGACTTTTTTAATTATATTTTTATTAGGTGTTTTTTTATCCCGATATATTATTTATTAACTTTTATTTTATAAACATTTTTTTTATTATTATTTAGTTTATAAATAACTTTTATTAATTTTATAATAGTTGCTTAAATATTTTTAAAACAATATTAAATCTTAAAATATAATAACTTTGCTTATAAAAAACTAATTATATTAAAATTATAATACCTTTTAATATACGCGTAATATTATTGCTTATAATAAAGCTAATACTTTTTTTTAAACTAGTTAATAATAATATTTTGCTTAAAAAATATAATTTAAAAATCTTTTTAATATTTTTTAAGCTTTTTAATAAATAATATATATATTATATATTTTTAAAACATTAAAATATTATTTAAAAAATAATTAATAATAAGCTTGCCGTTATAATAATATTGTTAAATATATTAAATCTTTTTAAAAATATAAATAAGTTTACTTATATTATTATATTTGCTAAAATATATTTTTAATATAATAATAGTCTTTTTAAATATATTTTATATAGTATAAATAATATTATAAAATAATAATAAAAATAAAATTAATAAAAGCTTATAACTTTTTAAAAGCTTTTTTTTTTATTTTTATTTAACATTATTTTTAACATTTTTTATAATATATTATATATATAGCTATTATTATACCTTTAGCTAAATAATAGCTATCGCGTTTTTTTTAAACGTTTAAAAATTAATAACTATTATATAAAGCGCTTATAAAATTTAAAGTTGCTAGCAAAGCTTTTTATAACACTTTAACATTTATTATAATATATATTCTTGCTTATTAAAAATTAGCGTATATATAACATTAAAATATATATTAACACTTATAATTTTATTAATTTAAAAAAAAAACATTTTATATTTATTAACTTTATATATAACGTTAATAATAAAAACACTTAAATAACGCTTTTATATATTTTAAAACTATTTTAATATTTAAACTAAGCTTTTAAATATATTTTTATAAATTAATAATATATTTTATATATTAAAGCAGCTTTAAAATAATATAAAAAAGTTAAAAATATTACTAGATGCTTATTTTAAGCTTTTTTAATAAATATATATATAATTATTAATATTTTTAAAAATAAAAAAACATTATAAGTTTAAAGCTATAAGCTGCTAAAATATTTACTTTATATTTTGCTTTTTTTTTACTTTTTGCTAAATAATCTTTTTATAAGCCGGCGTTATAACGTAATATTTAAAATAATCTTATAAGTTATTAAATAATAAATAATTATAATAGCTTTTATTAATAGTAAAATAATAGCATTTATTATATATTTTAGTTATTATATAAAACTTATAATTTATTTTTTTTATAATACTTATTTTTATTTTTATTTCTATTTAAAAAATATATTTTCTAGCTTTATTATAGCAAATATTATATTAGCTAATCTTTTTTATTAAATTTCTTAGCTTTATTTTTATTATAATAATATATTTATAAATAGTAGTATAATTTTATATATTTATAATATATTTTTAAAATAAATTATAAATATAATTGCTAAAAAGCTAAAAAAACGCAATATTATTAATATTTAAAGTTTATATAATTTTATATATAAAATAAATAAAAAAAAAGCTATAAACCTTTTAAATTTAAAAATAATATTTTTTTTAACATAAAAGCTAATATAAATAATATTATTAATAAATATTATAATAAAATATTTAAATTTATTATTATTAATATATTTTACTTATATTATATTTTTACTTTTATTTAAATATATTTAGTTATTAATAAATATTAAAATTATAAATTAATTAAAACTTTAGCTTTAATTTATAAAAATATAAATATATATATATTTATTAATAAATATATTAAAAAAAATTTTTTTAAGCTATTATATTAAGTAGTTATTAATTTTTTAACCTTTTATTTACTAATATACTAGTGTTATAAACTTGTTATATATCCGCACTAAAGTATAAGCAATATATAAGGTTTTTAATTTAAAAGTAATAATAAAACTAGTTAGCAGTTATTTATAAAAAAAATTTTCTAGTACTTTTATTATTATTTAATAAAAAAAGCAATATAAATAATAGTTAATTAATAAATATATTAATATAAAAATAAGTTAATAGCTAAAGAATTAAATTAAATAAATAATTAAATATAAAAAATATATTATTATATAAATATAAAAAATAATAATAACTAAGGCTATTTTTTTAATATTATTATATTTTAAATTTAATAAATTTTTAAATCTTTAAAAAAATTAATAAATTTATAAATTTATACCTTTTATTATTCTTTAGTTATATACTTAGCAAAATAAAACTTATAAGCGCTTTATAAAAAAAAGACCTTTTTTATTAAGCTTATTTTACGACCGTAAAACTAATAGTTTTATAATATTATTTTTTTTTTTTTAAGGTTTTTGTTTTAAAAACTAATTTTTTTTTTATAAGCACTACTTTTTTTTTTAATATATTAAGTTAAATATAAAAACGCTTTTGCTTTAATTAAAAAAAAGCTAGGCTAATTTACGTAGAATATATTTTTTAAAAAAGCTTTAAAATATTTGCCTGCTTTTTTTATATTAGCTTAAGCTTTTAAACTTATTTTTATGTTGTTAAAATTTCTAGTTGTTATTATTGCATATAAAATTAAAAACCGTGCAATAGCTTATTTATAGCAGACCTTTTAAATATAATAAAAAAACAAGCTTATTTAAAAAAATAAAAAAAAAAGGCCTAAAATAAATTAAATTTATTATAAAAAAATTTAAAATTAATTATATAATTATTTTAAAAATTATTAAAAAAATATAAAGGTTTAAAAATAATTATAAAAAGCTTAAAAAATAAAATAAATAAATATTTAAATTATATTTATTGTTTAAAAATTTAAAAAAGATTTTTTTATAATAAAATAATAAATATTTTTTATTATAAAAAAAAGTTAAATTAAGTTAAATAAAAAAAAAAAAAATATAAAGCTAATAAAACAATTTAGCAAAAAAAAACTTTTAAAAATTATTAGCTTAAAGCTACTTTTAAAATAAATTAAGCCGCTTTAAATATATTTTAAAAGGTTAACTTTATATTTTTAGCTTTAGTTAATTAAAGTGCTAAAAATAAAATTAATCTGCAGCAGCTGCAGCAGTTTTTAAATATTTTTTAAGCTTTTAAATATTATTAGCATATTAATATTTTTTTTACTTTATAAAATATTTAATATTATTTTTATTTTAATAAAAATCTAATATCTTTTTAACCTTATAAATATTTTAATTATTTTTTATTTTAAATTATAATTTAAGTTATATATTTTTAAAAGCTAGTTTAAATAAAAAAATATAAAAAATAAAATAAATTTTTATATTTTTTAAAATAATAGTTTAT